>PVKA01005700.1:0-88652 GCA_004027165.1 Ctenomys sociabilis
CCTAGCATTTCAAGGTCAGTGAGGACTCAGGACATAGGAGAACCTGTACTGTAACATCATGTAACTCAGTTGTGTCCCAAATTTTCTGATCAAGGAGATTATGGGGCCACAGAGCAACATGATCAATGATGTAGAGTGTGCCTATGGAGAGTCACATGGAGAGAAAACATTCTCTCAGGTTTTCGCAGAAAGCAAATTGGTCAAGCAATGGCCGTGACTCATCCACAAGGCTGACACTGACAAGGAATCTACAAAGAGCGGTACAGGGTTACAGGATAAACCCTGAGGGTACCTGACTGACCATATCAGATACAAAAGACACATTTCTTGTTATATGGGGCTTGCTTTACCTTGGTCTTAACCACCCAGCAGAAAAGTATTAAAATGAGGTATATAAAGTAAAGCTATGTTAATATCCTGAGCTATGAAAGACTCAAGTCAACAACTTCTGCAGATAACCCACTACTATTGTGGACTACTGGACTGTGTTGGATTCTTTTGCTGAATTCACACACCTATAATATTTAGATGTCAATGGAATACCTATCTCTGACAGGACTAAACAAAAAAAAGGTAAACAAAGGAAGGCCCATTCTGTATCTATATATACAGTATAGTTAGGATATATATATACACCTACTTTCACTTAAATCAATGAGAAGAAAGATTTGTTCTAATAGTGTTTGGACAGGACATCCTGTTGTATCTTGCAACATGGATAACCACTAAGAAGGTAACAATGTACAAGGTATTAACCATTGAAACTGTCCTATTAATCAGCTTTGAAACTGTCCTATTGCTATGTTTCTCAATAAAAGGAAAGAAAAAAAAAAGAACTGGCTTCAGTCAAGTTTCTAAAGGAAAGAGCTACAGGACATGGGCAGGGAGGACACCCAGGTCCTCAGAGCCAGAGGGAAGGTGGTGGGTGGTGGCAGCAAACCTGGGACGCTCTAGCCAGAGGAGAAACCAAAGTCTTAGATACAGGTAAAAGTTAGCCAGATCTCTAAATTGGCTGGAGAAAAATAAAATGGTACTCCAATGCTAATAACTATTTATAAATATAAGTATGTATTACTTTTCCCCTTGTGAGCTATATCTTCAGAATACAAAGCTCAAAGCTTGAGACGCTCACTTGTGCACATGTTTTGGTAACAAACTGTACTTTGAGTTAGTCTTCAATGGTCTCCAAGTTTCAGAAACAAACTTCAGAGTCTGGGCAGGTGGCTTGTTGACAACACTTGAGAAGTATTGTCAATAAACTTCAGTATTAAAATGGTCGAGCCAGGGATGGTGGCGCACGCCTGTAATCCCAGCACAGGGGAGGCTGAGGCAGGAGGATTGTTGTGAATTCAAGACCAGCCTGAGCTACAAAGTGAGCTTAAGGCCATCCTGAATTGCAGTGAGACCCTGTCTCAAAAAGACAATAAATAAATAAATAAATAAATAAATAAATAAATAAATAAAATAAAATAAAATAAAATGGTCAATAAACTCCAGTCTTGGAAAACTTATCTTTCAAATTCCGGAAGTGACAGGCCACATCAGGTGAGGGATGGTCCCTAGCACCAGGCCCTCCCTCCCTCCCTTCCTTCTCCAGATTTGAATCCAGACATACTCTTGGGTGATCTGTTCAGTGTGTGAGAAGTAATCCTTTTTTTTTTTTGGTACCAGGGATTGAACTCAGGACCTTGCACTTGCTGGGCAGGCACTTATACTGGTAAGCTACCTCCCCAGCCCACAGGAGAATCCTTTCAAGACAACTTTCTCGTTCTAATTGTGGGGTCCACGCAACCACCACAAATGTGGCATTAAGGCTGCAGAGTGTTTCAATCTATTTCAAAACTGGAAAATTTGCTCCAAAGCTAAACTGTCTTTTAGAACTCAGAAATGTGCTCTAAAACCAACATTCAATATCTCTGTCGCTTTTTTCTGTGTTTTGTCTTTAAATAAAATACTAGGGAGTCCAAATCAGTCATATATCCTATAACATTTCAATCAACGATGGGCCAAATATGCAAGGGTGACCCTATGGTAGGACATGGCCGAGTGACACTGCAGTCACCTTTGTTTGTACACACGTGGAGTTCATGTTTGCACGTAACACATTGCCTAGAGATGCATTTCTTGAATGAATCCCAAATGGATGCAGGGCCATCAGCCCGGCACAGAACAGCTTATACATGTTAGATTTATACTAAAGGTGTATTTGCCCCAGCTCTGCTTTCATCTTCAATAAATTTGTGCCTGGGCAGCCCACACCGGCTCCCTGCACCCCTCCTGGCAAGGGAGTTTATCCTCTAATCACAGACAGATTTTTCCAATGATCTCCATATTATACCACTCCTGTTTCTAGAAGCCCTGCCAGAGCACAGTGAAACAGTGAGGTATTAAAAACCAGAACTCCGAGCCAAGACCGTCCATGTCACAGGATGGCGCACGATGCCAGCAGGAGCCAGAACGACAGGGAGGCTCCCAGGCAGGCTCTGCCACACCTGTGCCTGATGCCACGGAGCACAGGACCAGCAAAGGGTTCCCGCCCGCGCTCCCGGGCTGCCTCTGCCTGGCTGTCCTTCTCATTATTATTCTTCCGAAGCAAATGAGGCTTCTATTTTTGCAGTGAGGAGCCTGATGCCTTCCAATTCCCAGGCGTCTCCTGGAGGGAGGCTAGGATTTGTTCTCTATTCAGGCAGCTCAGGGACTATAGATGGTTGAAAGCTAGAAGCAAAGCCTGCCGATCTTTTCAAATGAGGACACGGCACTCTCTGAGCCTCTGACCCAGGACAAGGTGAGCATGCCCGCACTGAAGTGCCGTCCCATATGATCATGCGGGCCAACCATCTGGGTACCAAGCTATCTCAGACACCTCACTGGGACCATTTGCTACTTACGCTTTGATTGCCCCCCACAGTTTGTGTTGGAAACATTATCCCCAATCACAGCAGTGTCTAGCATCGGGCCCTAAAGAGGTATTTAGGTCATGAAGGCTCTGCCCGCGGGTAAAGACCGATGTCGTTATTAAGGGATTGGGTTAGTTATCACAGGAGTGGATTCCTGATAAAAGGAGGAGCTCGGCCTTCCCTTCATTTCCTTCTTCCACAGAGTCATGTAGCAAGAAGGCCCAAGTAGGGGCAACTTAATATTGAACTTCCCAAAACCAAAACCAGGATCCAAACAAATTTTGATGGTTGATAAATGGCCTGGTCAGTGCTATTTTATTACAGTGGCCTGAGACATTATTTCACAGACTATAAACCACTTAATCTCCAGCCCCTCTGTAAGCAATGAGAGCCACCAGCTCCCTTTCCAGATGAGAAAAGTAAGATGCAGACAAATTAAGGAGTGCACTCAAGGCTGCACCAGAAACCCTGGAACCGTGATTTAATCCTGGCAGCTGTGTGCACCAACACCCGTGCACACAGCCATACATGTCTATGGAGCAAGGAGAGGGGAAAGACATTTATAACGTGTACATCAAATAAAGGATCAGAGTGATCAAAAAGCAAGCAGAAAAAGGTACAAAAGGCAGACCAGAAATTTGCAGGATAACAAGTATATGAACACACACACACACACACACACATGGGAACATAAATATATGAAAAGATTCTCAGTCTCACTGGCAGGCAAGGAAATGCAGATTAGGACCTCATGCAGGTAACACTTTCATCAGCCTGACAAATATTAAAAACATCTGACAATAGCAAGTGTTGTCAAAGAAAAGGAGAAAAAGAAGCTCATGCACTACGGGTGTGGATGCTCATTAGCACACCCACGTACTTTGGAAAGCAATATGGCTGCTTCTAGTAAATTCTGAGATCCATGGCCTCCGTCATATGCCAGTACCAATTCTTGCTAAATACGGCAGAAAAATGTGGCTCATGCTACAAAGAGACAGAAGTATCCATGGCCATAGCAAGAGAGTGAAAACTGCCCAAATGCCCCTCAGTGAAGAACCCTCTTGTAGTCCTACACTGACAGCACACAAGCATTGAACCGAAAGAAGCACGGCCTCCTGTTTTCACACCCACACTCTCACACAGGATCCTAAGGATGCAACTACAGGAAACAAAGTCACAAAGTAGCAAGTTACAGTGGTCAGCCTGTGAGAGATACTAAGATGCAATCGGGGTGGGGGACCTCCAACCATTTGATCATCATGACATAATAAAAGTCCACAAATTCTTTGACACACTCTTCAAAAACAGGAACCTAGTCGTCCCCTCCGCCTTGGGGACTGCACTTAGGGACTTGCTTCTAGTGCATACAGCAGTCTGTAAAAGTAACCATGGCCTCCTCTTTTATCTCCCTTGGATTACTCCAAGGAAGGCAGGCAGCCATATTGTGAGTATGCTCAAGCAGCCCCGTGGAAAAACTTATGTGCCAAAGGGCTGAGGTCACCCCACAAAGAGCCTCATAAAGCAGATCATGGAGGCTGACCCTCCACGCAGCCAAGCATTCAGGAGACCACAGCTCCACCTCTCCTCTAGATCCAGACCTGGAGCCACCCAGCTATGCCACTTACAAATTTTGAACCCATAGATTCTCTGCGACACAATAAATGTTTACTGCTGCACACCAGAGTTTTGACATAATTTGTTACACAGAAATAGGTAAGGGCAACTTCTCTTCCTTCAGTAGCTTTCAGTCTCGTAGGGATTACCACACTGTGCTTCTGTATGACGACGCTGTGGCCTGCATTCTTGTGTCCTCTCCAAACTGATATATTGAAATTCTAACTTGCCAGGTCATGGGGTTAGCAGGTGGCAGCTTTGCAGGTGATGTGGCCATGGAGGGAGGGCCCCGCGAGCAGGATTCATGTCCTTATGCAAAGGGTCCCAGAGGGCTCCCTTGCTCCTTCTGCCACATCCAGCACAGGAAGGAGATCGCCTGGAACCAGAAAGCGGCCTTCATCCAACCCAGAATCCGCTGCACCGCAGCCCTGGACTTCTGGCTCCAGAACTGTGGGAAGCAAGTTGTTGCTGTTCCTAAGCCACACAGGCTCTCAAGTCCTATCAGAACCATCTAAGCAGAGGCACACGCCGAATGCAGTAAAACCTTGGTGTGTGAGCATAATTCATTCTGGAAACATGTTTATAATGCAAAGCGCTTGTATATCAAAGTGAATTTCCTCAAAAGAAATGATGAAAATTCATGATTGGTTCCACAAGCTAAAAATACTCACATGAAAATGATTGCAGTACCATAATATAAAATAATAAAGAAAATATACAAAATAAAAAATAAACAAATTAACCTGAACTTACTGTTATGGTTTGGGTGACCTCCCAAAGCCTCCTACAGTTATGGGGCAGCTTCCAGAGATGGTGGTTAATTCACGATCCAATTCTGGGGTCAGGGGTGTGCGCCACACCCACCCTGGGGTGGGCGGCCTGAAGCAACACAAGGGCAGGGAGAAGCCTGCTCTCTGCTGCTGCTGCTCCCTCGGCACTTGCTGCTTTCCACCACCACAAGCTGCCGCCCTCTACCGTGTGCCCCTCTGCCTGGGAGCCAGCCAAGTATGGACCCAAACCTCCACCAACTGTGAGCTAAAGAAACCTTTGCTTCCTTAATTTTGGGTGTCAGGTATGTTGCCCCAGCAACAAGAGTAAAGGAGACACTTATCTTTGCAGACCTCATGGTTGATGGAGGGCGACAAGAAGGTTACTGGGCAGGAAGACTTCCACTATCATGAGATCATCATTGTCTACTGGCTCAGTGGAACCCTTTTCTTTTCTGAAGCTTCAGCAAGGAGCCCATCCAATGACACTGACTTTCATCTCCGTTTGAGGATTTCACAGAAATGCGGCATCACGTTGTCATTAGACAGCTTCATCACCCACACTGCTACCGCCCTATTCAGGCAGTGATTTCCTACAAAGTTTGTGCTGTTTCACACATTTTACACATCTTCCTAATTCCATTTGAAGTGGGGACTCCTCTGCCTTTTTCTCCTCCTCTTCCCTAACTCCTTGCTATTGCGTCATTCCACAGAAAGACAGAGGAGCGGTGTCGGTAAGCTGTGATCCGTGACGCTCTTCGCCAAGCCCCACTTGTACTGTGAGACGCTGCTTGCTTAGCAGGTTGAAATGTTCATCATTTTGCAGAACATGCACAGTTACCCTCGATCCAAGGTTTTCCGTATTTTACCACAGAATTTTAATCCAAAAGACTAATTAAAAAAGAAATGAGAGGCCACAGTGACCTGCCCAGTACAGCCTGATAAAGGGCAGTGCCCTCTCGTACAAAGCCAGGTATACGCCACAGTGACACACAGGAGGTGGATGACACAAAGTGACTGACCAATACTGACACAGGAAATGCTGGTCCCACTGGCCAGTCAGGAGTCCTGCCCTTGAATGAGCTCAAGCAAATAATCGCAGGTGGTAGGTGGTGCTAGACGGATCACAGACCGGCACACATTTCCTATCTGGGAACTGAGGAAATCCTTCCCTCTACAGGAAGATCCAGAAGTTAGAAAATTCCCCACATGAACAGCAGAGAGTCACTGGGAATTATGGTGACCAGAAAAGAAGGGAGCAAGGATTTATTGCATTAAAATATTCAACCCAGGGCCAGGGAGATGGCTCAGTGAAATAAGTGCTTCCCTGGCAAGCACAAGGGCCTGAGTTCAATCCCTGGTTCTGGAAAAAAAAAAAAAAAAAAAAACTTAAACCCAGCAGACTTTTAGGGAGAAAGGCATACAATACACATAACCTCACAAGGCAGCACCGCGCATACCAAAGGGCTTGTGGAGCAACACCGGGGATGGTTTGCCTCCTTATCTGCCCTTGTGGGTCTTAACTGCACAGACATCAGGACCTGGCCACCGATATCTCTGTCCTTCTCCACATCTGTCTATCTCTTTCCTTCAGGTTCCTGAAAGCAAAAGAACACTTCATTCCCTAGGACCCTGCTATTGTTTGGGTTTCAAATATCCCCAAAGCCCCCTGTGTGGTCCCAGCTTGGCAATACTGGGAGGTGATAGTGAGGGGCACTAGGAGGTGGCAGGACTCTGAGAGTCAAGACCAAGGGAGGGAGTCTTAACGTTCAAATATGCCTTTTAGGGGACTGCAGAACCTTGTCCCCCTCCCATCCCCCACCTCCTTTGCCACCAATGCTCTTGCTCTGCCACATGTTCCTACAATGACAGGACCAGGGACCAAGGTCTGGGACCTCCACAGATGTGAGCCAAATGCTTCTTCATAAATGGATGCTCTCAAGTGATTGGTATAGTGACAACAAGCTGAAGAAGAACCGTTGAGCGCGTCAGAGTGAACTGGCCCAGCCAGAGCAAGCAGAACCAGTCAGCCCACATCAGTACTGAAAATCCACCATCCACATCCTAAAAGTCACTCACTTTAAGGCCTGGAGGGCAAAAATCCAGAGCCCCACAATGTGTGCTATTCCCCTAGGTTTACTCATTCAAAGAAAAGACAGTGTTACCACCGTCTGACAGCAAACAGAACAATAATGCCTAATATATTCCGAGCGCGCTTTCTTTTCTGAAAAACACAAAGAAGAATTTAAATCACCCTTTTCGTGTTCCCCTCTTAACCTCGAATGTTGGGAAAGTGACTGCTGAGACTCTGGACCTGTGTTTTATTTGTTCTCATTACTCACTCCCCTCTGGCTGGCAGGCCAGAGTGATCAGAAATGCAAACCACGAAGGCAGGCAGGCAGGCAGGCAGGCAGTGCCGGAGGTGCCACTGAACCAGCCCGCACCCGTCCCTGGCATCCCCTTACCCATCACGACTGCAGATGGGCGCAGCATCCAACAGGGCTGCTGATGCTTCATGTAAGCCCCAGGGTGACCCCATGACGTGGGGATCCAGGCGATGATCACACACACACACACGCACACACCCCTGAGACAGCCTAGGATCACTGCTAGAGTGCAGATCATGAAAGGCCCCAAGCACCACCTGTTAAAGGCCTGGTCGCCAGCCTAGGCTGGTCACTGGGGACGTAACCCTTGTCCCTAGAAGGGGACTGTGGAAAGCTGGCCCCTGCTTCTCCCCTTGCTTGCTGCTGCAGAAGCACACAGATGCCTCTGTCACGTGCTTTGCCACATCCTTCCTTCCATCACAGTGTAAAGCTTCACCTCCAGCCAAAAGCAGTGGGGCCACCGAAAGACAGGAGCTAACACTGAACAAAAATAACCTTTCCTCCCTGTTGTGAGAGGTGAGCTCAACCCCAAGCAGCACTGACCTTCAGGCCCCTGGCCTGGCCTCTGCCATGGCTTCTTCCCAAGGAGGGTTGCCAACTGTCCTAAAAGCCAAAGGACAGCAGGAGCACTGGGACCCGTGGGCTCCTTATCCACGTGGAGGCAGAGGCTCAGAGCAGCGACAGGTGCGCTGCAATCGCAACTCCCTAGTGCGCAAGCTGGTCTCCTCCTGCTGCTGTCCCTGCGGGCAGTGAGAGCTGTGGGAGCTGCCTGGGTGCAGTGTGCCTGCCTGGGGCTCTGGGGGCCTCGGTGTCAGTGCCAGCTGCCGCCCCAGCCACCAAGCCCCTGCTGCAGGCCCACGGGTGAGGTGACACTTGGGGGCATCACATGCTTCAAGGCACCAGTAGCCAGCCTGAGTGTGACCAGCTGACCCCTCACTTGCTGCCACGTGCAAGTGTGTCAAGGGTGGTGGTCTAGGAAGTGGCCCCTCAGAAGTCACTGTGCTCACTGCCACATGTCACCTGGGGACACCTGCGGCCCATACTAGTCTTGAAGAGAAAAGTTAAATTTGAGCTCAGGCTTTCTCAGTCTGTCAGAAAAGACTTTGCAAAATAACAGCCAAAGCTGCAAAGAGACGCAGAACTTCCATGCTGGGCCCCAAGCCGAGCACCAGAAGAGGACCCTGGTGTAGCCATCCCATTAACAACAGACCCAGTTCTCACCCACGACACACACAACCTTCTCCTTTCAGGTGGAAAATAAAAGGAAGGAAATCAATTGCATTTTGCAAACTGGGCTCCATTCAAGCGAGGACCACTCGCCTGTTGCCTCCCTGGGCAGCAGCAGAATACTTCGCGCAGAGAGGCTGTGGCTGTTCTAGACACACTCCCCCCTTCCCGGCCACAGAACACCTTCAGAGAATTCAAGACCCTGGAGCACAGGGGCAGCACTGTCAGTCACTTCAGGGTCTGCACCAGGGGGTCCCACAGCAGCTTGCAGAGATGACAAAGGCTTCCAGCTCCACCAAGTTCTCTCCCATCTTGATATTCCCATGACTGCTGCGGGTGCTGGCCCTTGGTATTTTCCACTCTCACACAGAGGTTTCTGTGGCCTGGGGCTCCACTGCGGCTGAAGCCTCATCTGGCCCCTGAAGAGCAAGGCAGGCTGGGCGCCGGCTCTATGGGCAGCAACGCAATCCTCCCCCCAGCCCAGGAAGGATCCTCGCTCCCAGGGTGTCACAGGATGTCCTTGACGTCATCATGGGTGTCCAGGGCCATGTCCTTTCAGTTCATTTTCTACTGACTTTATTGTAAAGCAACCATGAGAATTTCGAGACCCCCATTCAAAGGCAGAATCATATCTGATCAGATTGCTTTCACTGCAGCATAGCAGACACTTGAAGCAACCTGAGGACAGGAGCAAGGGGTGGCAGACAGCAATGGGGCCCAGCAGAGCCAAGGCCAGAGGCCGGGCCGGGCCGGGCCCCCCGAACCTCCTCGAGTGCTCTTTTCAACTACAGGAGGAGAGTTTACATGACTCCGAAGTACGCATCAAGCACATCAGCTGTCTGCTAGATGGAGAAACACCCGAGGAGACAGCAGGGCTTCATCAGCTCCAAAAGCAGCAGCAATAAGCCTGGTTAGGATGAATTAAGTTCCCCTTTGTGTAAAAATACTGGGCTGTGTGTGCCCTAAAACAAACATACAGGGCTGGGAGATAGCTCAGCGGTCTGAGCGCCCGCCTGGCAAGTGTAAGGACCTGAGTTCAATCCCTGGCACTGCATGCTATGCCAGCCCCAGAACCCTGGACACATTGTGCCAGCCCCGAACCGGGCATGGTAGGGCATGCCTATAATCCCAGTGCTGGGGAGGCTGAGACAGGAGGGTCACTACAAGTCCAAACTATGTAGCAATACCCTATACCAAATCAATAAACAAACAAATGAAAATCCTGACTGACCAAGTAGCAAAGAGGTAAATCTGCTTTTCTAGTTTCACACAAATGAACCCTAACAGAGATTTGATTACATTCAATCAGAGAGCTTCTGCTTCTCCAAAACAAACAGGCCCAGTCTAATGGTCAACGAGCAGGGAAGCTCCGAAGTGCTCAGGCTAAAAGGCACAATTTACACCGAACATTTTCTGCACCGTTTCCCTCACTCTCAAAAGATAGCTCTGCCTCTGACTCACACTTCTGTGCTTACAGAAAATCTCAAGGCAGCTTTCAGAAAGAAAATTTCTTTTAATTAGCAACATAAATAAGCACTGCTCGGGAGGCTGGCTGGCTACAGCTGCGTTCGCTTGCTTTTCCCACTTAGCTGCTGATGGAAAGACCCAAAGGAGAGTCAAGAGAAAAGCTGGCTTCTTTGCTGCCCACCTGACTCTGGACCTGAGCACACGAGGAGGAGGCAAGGGCTCTGTGCGGTGGCCCGGCCCAGCTCAAGCTCACAGGCTCAGAGGTCCTGCCTGCCTGCCAAGAGACCACTTCACCGCAAGGATCGCCATCTGCGCACACTCGGGGGAGGTGCTCAGCAAGTCTCGGGAGGGTCACGCTGGACACAGCACGCCGCCGACCGAAGGCCTCCGTGGGGCAGAGCAAGCTGCTGAAAGGGAGGGGAGTGCTGGAAAGCAAGAGACACAGGGCTCCACCCCCAGAGAAGGGTCCCCAGCTTCCCTGTGCTGCCCCAAATGGCTAGAAGACCCCTGCCCAGCTGAGCAGCAAGTCCTTCAGGGGCTGAATTAAATGAAGCTGGGAAGAGAACACACCTGACAGTGGGCTGATTGCACACGCACTGAAGCCCCAAAGGACAGGACACTATTTGCACCTATGTCGAGAAATAGAAGTTGGACACAGAACAGCAAACAACAGCAGGGGCTGGGTAGCAGGACAGCTACAGCCATAGCTGCACCCAAACACCAGCCACAGAGGGAGAAAGGCGCTGAAGGAGGTACAGGGATCATGCAGGCCGACCTACAGGCAGGGCTCTGGCCTAGTCAGAGGTTCAACGGAGGGCCAGCCTTTCCGGTCCCGGCACTGCTGCAGTCCTGAGGCACACAGCAGCCAGAGAAGTACACAGGGTATGTGCAAGGATTTTAACATCCTTGTGTCCCCTGACCTGCCAGGCACAGAGCCCTCTGGACTAATCAAACACTTTCGGGCCCATTAAGCACCTCTGGCTGCTCAAGACTCTTAATGTGTTTGAAAAACCACAAGCCAACTCCCAGAGCAGGCAGAGTCCTCTCAACTACCTACTGCATTTTTCAGGAGGAAGCCAGTGTGCACCTGCCCTCCTGCAGCACCAGGGAAGGTGGCGTTGCTGTTCCATTCCTGCCAGAGCATCACAGAGGGACCTCAGCCACATGCCAACTCCCAGCTGATTCTGTTACAGCTCACATGCTACTTAAATAGCTCGGAAGGGAGATGGAGAATCAGAATCCCCCTCTGGACAACAGTGGCAATCAGGCTTCTGTAGACACGTTCCAAATGAGCCAAGAGACCCAACCGCTGGACATTGGCAACTCCCTGCTCTTCCTGCTGATCAATGATTAAAAGAATACAGCCCTGCATTTGGGAAGCACTGCAGTGACCCCAGGCCCGGCCCCACCAATGGGGGATGGCACCCCATCCCCAGACTCAAGGAGAGCTGCAGGACTCTTGAGGGGGAATGCAAGGGAACCCTGAACAGACATCACCACAGGTGCATCCTTGGCACTATCAGTGACAGTGAAAGTGGACGCTGCCCCTGCCAAAAGCCAGGCTGCCATCATCACTTCTCTCTGGGACATGTCACTTTCCTTTTCTCCATGTCACTTTATGCACCTAGTCCCCTCTGCACAGTCACACTGCCCCTAAGCAGCAGAGCTGGGATCTGAACTGAGGTATGCCTGACCCACACCGCATGCAGCCTGATACTGAAAGGCGCAGTAGTCAGAAAGGCTCTCCGTTCTGCGAGGTGCTCAGATTCTCTGTGCCAGGAAGCCACAAAGCTTCCAGAAAACTTGTGCTGGCCTCGTGCAGGACGGACACATATGTCCAAGGAGACATCACTGCGTGTGCTCTGTTCCAGGTGCCCTAAAGGGCTGATATGCTGGACAGAGGCGACCCAAAGAAACTGGAAGCAGCTCCGGGTGCTGAAACAGAGAAGCAAGCACTACATGTATTCTTGTTTGCTGTTTTGTTTTGTTTCTGTGATATAGGAATTGAACCCAGGCCTTGCACACTGAGCTGCATCCCCAGCCCTTTTCATGTTTTACTTTTTCTTTTTTTCTTGAAACAGGGTCTCACCACGTTGCCCAGGCTAGCCTTGAACATGCCATCCTCCTGTCCCTGCCTGGAGATTAATTACAGACAGCACCATCATGCCCGGCCCTACAGACTGCTTGCTTGGTTCTTTGTTTTGCTGCAGCAGTGGATACTGAACTAAGACTACAGCCCCATTTTCCATTTTTGAGACAGAATCTCACTAAGTCGCCCAGGCTGCACCTAAACTTGTGATCCTCCTCCCTCAACCTCGCCATATGCAGAGTAGAATCCTGTGCCACTAGACCTGGTTCCTACATGTGTTGTAGCTGAGCCACTATCCCTGGTTCCCAGCACGCAGCTCATGTGCAAGACAGCATGGGACACAATCACAGCCACAGGAATCAGGAAAGTCGCACGTAGACCAGCCCATCACTGGTGGCGCCTCCAGCTGGGAAGATCCTGGGAGGGGGTTCCGCTGAGGACAAAGTCTAGGGGCAGATGGGAGTCAGGACAGTGGCGCCCTCGTACATGAGGCTGGAGGAAGACTCCAGAGTCCGTCTCTGTCTCTCTTTCCCCTCCCCATGACAGGACAGAGCAAGAAGGCCACCGCCACATCCCACCTGATCTATGTTTTTAAATACACACCTCACCGGTAAGAAAATGGCAGTGCTGGAGGAACTAGACAACGAGGGGACATTTGTGTCTCCACTCTCACAAGACGTTTTAAAGAAATTAAATCAGTGTTTACAAGTTTGCTCATTACTAATGAAATCACCAGGACCAGGAACTGGCCTCAAATTCATGTGTAGATTAACTGTTGATGCATTTTGCCCATTTTTATTGTTTTTTTTTTATCTTTTTTGACCCCTAATTTTTATTGTCTCTATTATTTTAGAAAAATGAGCTCTGTAATACAAATTGTGGAGAATTTCAATTGGTTTGCTATCTAGTTTCTCACCGGGCTTAGGATGTTTTCTTCCACCACATAAAAGGGGTTTTTATCCCCTCTAATGTGACTGAATTCATTAATTTTTTTTTGGAATGCTTTTGGATTCTGAATCACAATTTTACCCATGTAATTTATAAAACAACTTATCTGCATTTTCTTCTAGTTGTTGTAGTAACATCTGTCTATCCAGAACCATTTGAAATGTATGACAGACTATAATAAAAGACATCAATAACATTTTATTTTGTTTTCCAAATGGCTAACCAGCTGTCCCTGAAACATTTTTTCAATGTTTTTCTCTACTACCATCTTACTTTAGTAATTTTACATTGATAGTTCTAAATGAGAGTGCTGCGTTTCCGTTTAGTCAATAATCTTGAAGTTTTTTATCTTTCTCTGTGCTCTGAAGTAATTTAAGTGGCATTATCTGTGCTTTTCCAGTTTGACACAATTCTCCTGTGAAAAAAACATAGGTTCAGAGATTTTTTTTCTGTTTTTTTTTCCAATAAAAATTGGTTTTGTATAAATGTGGTATCTGCTGGAATCAGTTTTAAATATATTTAAATTACATTTTGGAATCAGGGTAAATTGTATTTTCCTAGAAAAGCACCCTTTTACCTAAGTTGTCACATTTATTCACATGGCATTGTGCAAAATAGCCTCTAATGATTTTTTAAATGTGTTATGTTTGTTTTGTTGTTTGTTTTTTGTACTTGGGATCAAATTCAGAACCTTCCACTTGCCAGGCAGGCGCTTATACCACTGAACTTAGCTCCCCAATCCTAAAACATATTCTGAATTGTTAGTTATCTCCTTGCTGTTTGGATTTTTCTTCTCTCCTTCCCATCATAATCCCACTAGAGTGTTTTTCACATGATGTTTTTCCCTAATAATGAGCATTTGGAGTATACAGTAATTTCATTTTTTTCTCTCTCTTCTAATTCATTTGTCTCCGGGTTTACTCAGATTTCTGTCATTCTGCTCTAAGTGTACCAAGGTGTTTTTATATAAACCTTCTTTTCTCAGAACTGGGCCAGGGCCAGGGTCTCATACCTGCCAGGAAAGTGTCCCTTCGCTGAGTTGCATTCTCAGCCCAGACAGGAGCTTGCTATGTTGCCCAGGCTGGGCGTGAACTTGTGATCCTCCTGCTTCAGCCTCCTGAGTAGCTGGCGGTGCTGGTATGTGCCGTCATGATAGGCTAGCATTTTCAGCTAGATGTTTAATTCATTTGTTTTCATATCCAAAATTATAACCATAGCTTTATTTTGTACCCGCGTAGACTAACATATTTTCATTATCATTATATGCTAGAAATGATGTGATTTGCATTGCATTTTTCGTTGTGCCCCAACGTTTAGCAGAATTTAATCTTGTAATCTTCCAGACTGTAGGTCCATTTTTACTTTATGTTATGACTAACTTTCAGGTTTATTTCATTGTGATCACAGAATGCTGTTTATATTATTTCTGTCACAGAACTTATTGAGGTTTTCCTCATAATCAAATATATGTCAACTTTCATAAACGTTCTTATGCAGTGTGGAAACAGAGTCGCATCTTCTGTAATCACAGTACTAAGCCTGGTCATGCTGGAGACATACTTCTTTGCCCCTTCCATGTCTTAGGCTGTCGCACTGCACAGGTCAGTGTGTTTCTGCAGCTGCTGCTCCTCTGGGTTCTGCCTCCCGAAGTTCCTGGCGGTGCTGTGTGGGGCAGAGATAACCACAACTAACATGCTCCACAGCGTCCCCCTTTGTTTCATTTAATGTCTGTGGGCCTCAGGATTAAAGCCCAGTTTCCTCTTTCCGTGAACTTTACTGCTCTAAGCCTTCCCGTTTCAGATTAACATATTTTGAATATTCTGGATTACTTGAAATTCAGGTGTGATTCTTTATACTGGGCATCACCGTGTGTACTATCTGCAGGTTTTTCTTATAACCAGTGGGTTAAACCCATGTTTATTTATTGCTGTGGAGGCAGGTTTGTCTCAGCTCTGCTTATTACCTTGTGCTGTGTCTACCCTGCACACTGCTCTACGCGTTCCATTTTCTTTGCTCCTCTAGCAGTTTCCTTGTCTTCTTATGCCCTACGGTCATCAGGAGGGCCACATTTGGTTTTAGCGGGTATCCAACACTTCTCGATGTTCCATCGGTCAGTCTTCCTTGGCATCTTCTGGCCTCACCTGCAGAGCATGTAATGAACCAGCTCATTGCCTCTTTCTTTTTTGTTCTCTACTTGCTGTGTTTACTATTTCCATTTTGTCAGAAAATATGCCATCTGTATCAATTCTGCCGCCTTCCTGCCTTTGTTTCAGTCCTGTGAAAAACATTTAATACTTGCTACTTTAGCTAAAGTCTGGCTCACCGTCTTCTAATGGGATGAAGCCCGTCCCTTCCTGGAGAACACACACCACCATTTCTCACCCCCGAAGCATCATTTCTAACATTTCTATCCTCTATGCAACAAAAGCACTTTCAATTAATTGTGACCTAATAAGTGACAATAATCATTTCCTTCATTGACCTAAAAATTATAAAACAGTGAAAAATTTTTAAAGAAGAATTTCAGTCCTAGAGATATAATCCACATGCAGCAAAAAGCTTCGTGCGTCAGATAAACAGGGCACTTACCAAACAGAACGATTACAGCTCATCCCATGTGCGCCATTCTACTGTTTAAAATTTTAAACAAAAAAAAATAATAAACTCCAAGTGTCACAGAGAGTGACAAGACTGAAGAAAATCAAGTTCTGCTGCTTTGTCTTTGCAACCACTGTCTCAGTTACATTTCTCTCATTGCTGGGACAAATACCTGACACCAAAATGAAAGAAGGAAAGGTTAATTTAGCTCACAGTTACTGGAGGTTTCAGACCATATCCAGCTGGCTCCAAGGCAGAGCAGCACAGGGCAGAGAACAACCTTTCATGGCAGCAGCAAAGAGCAAGAGCACAGGGAGAGGTAGCAGCAGCTCAAGCAGCAGCTTCTCTTCCCACCTTAGACTGTAATGCAAATTACCTGCCCAGGGCAGGTGCAGCGCCCACACCCACGGTAATCAATCACAAACTCCAGAAGCTGCCCCACGACTGCAGGAGGCTTTGCGTGGACGCCTAGACACAAACCATGACAATCACCCTACCATCACAAATGACTTCCAATCTGCTATTTGTACAGGCAAATCTGTGGTGCCCGTGGCACAGGCAACATTGAAGGGCCTCTGGATGATTCTGGAGTGTCAGTGACTCACTTTCCAATGCTGCCCACTGCACACGAGCCTGCGCAGGTCAGCGACTATCTGTGGAAGGAGGAGCTCTCCAAGTTTCCTGCCACGTCAAAGACAGCGTGTAGCGAAACATAAATGCAACACAAGCATGTGCAGTGAAGATGATGTACATTATTAAGATGCAATGGAAACAGGAATAATGGCTTAAAAATTAGAGCCACGTTTTTCAAATGACATTTGAAAGTGCTGAGGGATGACGGTGACAGAAGGCGGGCTGACTTTTCGTTTCATTTCTGTTTGTAAACTGTCTACAGATGAAGCAGCTCCTCACTGCCTGGGTCCTAGGCAACCCGCTGTTTCACTCGTCCCGAGAGATTCCTGAAGTATGAAGTGGAGGGCACCATACTTTCTAGTTCTCGTAGCACTTAATTGACTGCTGGATAAACAGTCACTAGCTCTTGCTGTCTTTTTTTTTTTTTTTTAATTTATTGAAAAATGTTGTCTTGTTTTAGGTAAGTTGTCCCAAAGTCTAATGCCAAGCTGATTTTCTTTCCATTATAAATATGCACCTCAACGCTTTTGCTCAGGAGCCCTTCTGGCCTGCTCTTCATCTTTACATAAAGAGTTTAGATAAAGAATTTTGAGTTGAGGGATGGCAAGATAGCTCAGTGAGCTAGGGCGCCTGCTTAGGCAAGCTTAGGGGAGCACAGGGACTGCAGCTGACCCCTGGCACCTCTTGCCTCGCCAGCCCCACCCCCCAGGGCAGGCTGAGCTGGCCACAGAGACAGGGCGTGGTAGCACACACCTGTAATCCCAGAACTGGGGAGGCTGAAAACAGGAGGCTCGCTGCGAGTCCAATCTACATAGTGAGACCCTGCAGACCCCATACTAAATACATAAAAAATAAAAAATTAATTTTAAAAAAGAATTTTGAGTTTATTATTTGGGGAGTGTAAGTTGAGGTGACCTACGTCAGCACAGTGTACTACTTCCACTTAGAGTTAGATCTTATTTTATTCGGAATGCTTTCTTGAACTAGTTACAAAGTGTAGTTCTCCTCTGTTGTCTCTTCCCTACCTCCACCCGTGGGCCTGCAATCACAAGCATGCTGGACCTCTCTCCAATGACACTCTTGTCTGGTCCCTTTCTGCTTCTTCCCTTCCTTCTTGTTTGCATGACTCCTTTCATTTCTCTCCTCGCTGCCCTTGCAGAGGTACAGTAAGCTCCTGTGGTCCTCTGAGGGCCCCTGATAACTTCCTGTTGTTCCCAGGGTGCTCTGGGTTATTCTTCTCCCTCTCTGCTCACTCAGCTGTCGTTTCCTATCTCCTGTTGCGCACCCACTTCCGGCCTCATTTGGGCACTGCGAACAGGTGGGGGGGCTTTCCTTTTTTACGTATGCAACTGCTTATGACATTTCACACTGCCCTTCCCACACACCAGGTACTCTGTGACACATTTTTTACTCTTTCTTGTAGCGGCACTAGAAGGCGCCGGGGTGCTCACATGGTGTGTACTTGAGTCTTCTCTCCGGTCCGTCTACACCAACAGTCAGGGAGGTGAAGGGTGGGGCAGCAACGAGGGACACCCGCAGCTGCTGCGCGGAGCCTTAGCTCAGTCTGCCCGCTTCCTGTTCTACCCCGAAAGATGGTTTCCTAGCCGATGGTAGCGGCGCTGTCTCTCCTCTCTTCTCTCCCTCCCTTCAGCCTTTCTCTGTCTTACTCACCGACATTCTGTGGCTTCGCTGAGCTCCTGAACTTTGGCGATGTCCTCCTTCCCTACCACACCAAGCCGCAAGGAACACGCCCCTCTCCCAAGCACCTCCTACTTCTGGAAGGGCGACTCAGAGCCCAAGCTATTCACTCTCACTCCTCAAAAGCCAACCCTCTGACACACCACATCAAGGTCTTGTCTCAGTCTGCACCCCTCACCTTGTGCACAACACCCCTGCACTGGCACCCTGGGGCCCTTGCCGGACTGTCCCGTGCACCTCCCTGGAGACCCGCCAAGCTCTCTCCACGTAGATATAAGCAGTTTATTATGCTATTCACCTACTTGCTGTGCTATTACATTGGACTAGGGATGTCTCATTTCTCTCCTGTTGTACTTACATAAAAAGCTTGTGTTAAACAGTGTTATATGAGAAGTATAGCATATAATATCCAATAATAAGCAAAACAAATAATGATTACAGGGATCACCATACCTATGCTTTTGCTATAACTTTCAAAGCTACCAGCATGCACTTCCAGTGGTGTTTTGCGTAAGGCTGTCTACTAAGCACTGTATTACTTGGACTGCACAGGAAACCAGAAAAGGTTTACACTAACCTGGCAGTAAAGAAAACATGAAAAGCAGACAAGAGGCAGAACTGGAGCACGTTTCTGAAACTCAGGATTTCCCAACTCCAGGCAAGTGGGCAGAACTTCTGCACATCTGGGCTTCCTGGAGAGAGGCAGGGCTGCTTGGCAGACGCAAGCATGCCACACCCTCAGAAAGGCGGTGCAAGGAAGCGCTCTCGCTCTTCAACGCCGCCATGGGGCCACTCTCAGAACCACAAGTCCATTCCGACCTGGTCCATCCGAGCTCCCACTCAGAGTGCTGCAAGCTTTTGGTCCCTTTAGCCCTAAGCCATGCTCAGGGTCCTCATCAGGCCAGTGGGGATCTGTGTCACTTCCCCACGGGTACCCTGTGGGTCACCTCCACCTTCTGGACACTTCAGCAAACCTCCCTCTGCACAGTTAAGGGATGGGGACACCAGCGATTCATTCTTGATGCCCCAGAATACGCACTGACTTGTAAGGGAAATGTCTCAAAACACCCTGAGTTTCCTTTTATTGATACACTGAAAACCCAGGCATGTCAGATAAGTCTCTAAATGCCAGTATAAAGTAAGGCACACAGACAACATGCACAGCAAGCCAGGTATGGTGGTGTGCTGCTATAATCCTAGCATGTGGGAGGCTGAGGTAGGAGGATCACTATGAGTTCAAGACCAGCCTGGACTACATAGCTTGGGGCCAGTCTGAAGTACTGAAGTCTTTCTATAAAGACCCTACCTTAAAAAACAAAAAAAGGACAGCAAGAATCTATTACAACAGTGTTCCCACAGACCCAAAGATACAAGCACCATGGGAACACACAACTAGTGGCCACAGGATCTCTGTGCCTTGGCCTCTACAAAAGAATCTGACAGAAGTAGCAGGAAAGCCTGAAATAATGGTCGTCTCAGAAGCCTGTCAAGGCAAGAGAGGAAGCTGAGGGCAATCCTTCCCATGGCCATAGTGACAGAGGCACCTCAGGGGGCCACGCAGTGCAGACTCCTGGAACTGAACACAGGTCTGCTCCCAACTCAAGACCCACGCTGGGAACCATCACAGAGGTGGCATCAAAACAAAGCCGGAGGGGACTGCAGAAAGAGCAGGTCCAGGTAAAAAGGGGGCAGGGAGGGGCTGGGGAGATGGCTCAGTGGAATAAGCGCTTCCCTGGCAAGTGCAAGGGTCTGAGTTCAATCCCCGGTTCCACAAAAAAAAAGGGGGGGACAGGGAACTGGGGAGTAGGACGTTTCAGGAAGTCATATTTTCTTTTTCTTTTTTGGTCAGCTATATGTGAACAGTAGAGGAAACAGCTCAGTGAAACAGAAATGTTACCCGCAACCACATCTCCTAGAACCTCAGGAAAAGTAATTTCATGGAGAACAGAAAAACACTAAGATCAAAAGCCATGCTGGATTGTTATAAGAAAACAAGAAGAATGAATAAAGTGACTTCTCTCCAAAAGATGCAGGAGTGACAAAAATATATCCCCAAGGAGATCTGAAGTTACTTTTGGGCCACCCAAATGGCTCAGCAGACTAAAGCACCTGCTTAGGAAACACGGGACTGGGGTTCGATCTGGGGCATGCCATGCTGGCCCCACCCCTGGGCACACTGAGACAGCACTGCACCTGCAATCCAGCATTTGGGAGGCTGGAAACAGGAGGGTCACTACAAGTCCAGTCAATGTAGTGCGAGTCTATAGAACCTGTACTAAATACATTTTTAAAAAGCTACTTTTACACCAAAATAAATAAAGAAAAACTAAAGAAAGACACAGAAAAACAATATGAACCCAAATTAAACATGCTAGACAGTTGATGACAAAATTCAGGAAAGATTTAAAAATATTTTTCATTCACAACAAAGACAGTTATTTTGGAAACTAAGACTCAACTTGAAGGAATATAAAAGGAAATAAACAGAACAGATAAAATTATGAATATGAATAAAGAAAAACAGGAGAAAATTATCAAAAGCCAAAAATAAAAAGGCTTAAAAACAAATCTAGAGAAAGTCTAACAACTACCGGAGGAGCAAAGAAGATACAGTTTATAGAAAGTGTTCTTTAAAAAGTAAATCAAAACTCAAATAGCTCAGCAGATTAATTTTGGGGGTTGATCTCTGGGTCTGCTGCCTTGCCAGGCCCTGCCCCCAGGGCTCACTGAGAGGGCAATTGAACCGGGGCGTGGTGGTGCACACCTGTAATCCCAGCACTTGGGAGACTGTAAACAGGAAGATCACTATGAGCCCAATCTATATAGTGAGACCCTGTAGACCCTGCACTAAATACATAAAAAAAAAGAAAATAGTGAGGGCAAAGGGAATGACATGGAAGAGGGTTCCTACACTTTGCTCAAATTTGGACAACATGAGGCTGTGATAATACTTAAATAGCCACACACGAAAACTATGCCAAGTGATATTATTCAAACACATTATAATTAAGGCAAAATGTAATCGTAAGCCAAAGAAAGACATAAAAGAATATGACAAAAATTATATGTCATATATCTATCAAAGGTTCTCTATCTAAAATATATGAAGAACACTCAAAACTCAGAAGTATTTTTTTAAAAAGCATCTTTAAAATAACAAGCACCTTAATTAAAAAGTGAGCAGAAGTGAAAAGCAGATATTTCATACAGATGGTAAATTTTTAAGGAAAATATCCAACATTATTAGCCATTTAAAAACACAAACTAAAACCACAATGATGAACTACTACATACCTATAAGAATAGCTAAATAAAAAACAGTAGAAGGGTTGGCCAGATAGCTCAGTGAACTGAACCGCCTGCTTAGGCAGGCACAGGGGTTCGATTCCCCGGCCAGGCCCTGCCCCTGGGGCACACTGAGAAGGAGACCTAGACTGCATGTGGTGGTGCACAGCTATAATCCCTGCACTTGGGAGGCTGAAAACAGGAGGATCACTAGGAGTCTGATCTGTGTAGTAAGACCCTGTAGACCCTGTACTCCTTATACTAGAAAAAAAAGGAGAAACTCCAAAAATGGGCAGTGAAATAGAAAGTGGAGCTGATACATTGCTAGTAATGTGAAGTGGTGCAAGCACTGGAGCATAGATTGGCAGCTGATTTACCATACAGCTCAGCAATCTCAGGTAATTGTTCCCAGAGGAATAAAAATCCATTTCTATACAGAAACTTGTATAGTAGGACTCACAGCAGAAGTGAAAAGAGTGTGAGTCTATAGAACCTGTACTAAAGGTACAGCAGCTTTATTGAAAATAACACCAACGTGGCAATGCTGAAATGGGCAAACCATCACAGCAGCCATGGCACCCCCATGCCATGCACTATTAGCTGGCAATGAAAAGGAACAAGCTGTTGACTCATGCAGTAATGCTAGTGAGCCTCAAAGAAATTATCCTCGGTGATAAAAGCCGATCTCAGGATTTCATTTATAGAGAGCATCCATAGCTACACAAACACGGACAACATCAGGGACAATGGGTGGGTGAGGGCTTGCTGCCCGCGGCTACCTCACGGTAGCATGCAGGAGCGCTTGCATCTTACCTGTTCTCTGACACACCGCCAGGCACGCGGTTGCTCAGAGCTCTGCACACATACACAGAGTAGTGTGTGTGTAGCTGGTGAGACCTCAAGAGTTCTGTTCATTAAACCAGCAACCGTCCCCTGGTTTGACCTCAGATGTAGGAAGGTGAAGGATGTACTGGACTCCCTTGAACATTTCTCTGTACTTTCCTGTGAATCCAAAGTCACTTTTAAAAACTTTAAAGAGCGTACTAACCCAGGCACAAAACGTGTCAATGACAGTGCTTCATTCAGATTTACGATAATATTCTAAAGCAAGTCTCTTCTCAGATTGCGCTGCCAGTGAGACTTCTTCGCCACTGAGAGCGTGAGGTGGACGGTGTGCCCCTCCCTGTAGCTGCCAGCCACCAGAGCTACGTGAAACCCCAGCCGGGTAGCTTGCGGCCTGCGTCTGGAAGGTATGCGTCAGGCCTCCTCTTCTGTCTGTCAGATGGGATGGGCAGGGCTAAACGATGCCTTGTGAGAGAGGTCCTCAGTGAGGTGCCCATGCAGGGAGAGGCCCCTCATCTACGGAGCAGCCAGCTCCTGTGAACATTCAAGCCCCCAAGCTGACAATCTTTAACACATCTCACTGCGACATCTTGGCTGTGAGATTTTCGTTTTAATTTCTGCAACACGTGAGTAATAGGAGCATCTCTAACAAATGGGCATCCCTACTTCCCTAAAGGTCTAACAGGACCTTTAGATTGAAAATGCCACATCAATCACACCAAACAAACAAGAAAGCAGAAGTAGGAAAGTATTCTTTAGTTTTTGCTTCTTTTTTAAAGAATACATTTAGTACAGGGTCTACAGGGTCTCACTACGTAGATAGGACTGTAGCAATCCTCCTGTTTTCAGGCTCCCAAGCCCTGGGATTATAGGCCTGCATCACCACGCCCAGTCTCATTTGCCATCTCAGTGTGCCCTGGGGGCAGGGCCAGCACCACACACTAGGGATGGAACCCTAGTCTCTGCGTCTGCCTACGCAGGCGCTTCAGTCTGCTGAACTATCTGGCCGGCCCTAGGAAAGCATTCTTTAAAATAGGAATCTGAGAACCAACTAGTAGAAGGAAAAAAAAGAAAACCTGAAACCAGTTACGTTTAACAAAAATTACTTATCAAGAAAAAGGTAAAGCCGGGCATGGTGGCGCAGGTCTGTAATCCCAGCACTCGGGAGGCTGAGGCAGGACGATTATTGTGAGTTCGAGACCAGCCTGAGCTACAAAGTGAGCTTAAGGCCAGCCTCAACTGCATAGTAAGACCCTGTCTCAAAAAGACAAAAAAAAAAAAGAAAAAGGTAGCAGAGCCAGGCAGTACTCCAGACCCAAGATGGCTCAGAATGTGCATACATACCTTGGTGCTATTTATAATCAGAAAAGCAGGAAATGCTGTACAGAGATAATCTGGTTGGTGCAGTTTGGTATTTGCTTTATGTGGGCATAATCTGGCAACCTTCTGCCTGGGATTGGTTGAGGGATGGCTGTGATAATTGGCTGAGACTCCATCGCTTGGTTACCTGCGTAACTTAGGTTAGTTTATACTTGCGTGCAGATCAAGCCGAGCCACAGTTGAAGGCTGTTCTGGGATAATATATGGAGGCTTCAAATACGGAGGCTGCTTTGGGACAAATTTTATCACTCAAGTATGGAGTCTAGTTTGGGTCAAATTTACTATGTTTTAACACAACTAAAATAATTCCCACCTATTGCTCTTCACTGAAAGTTTTGAATCTGACTTTCTTTCCCACCGCACCCTGCCAACTTCCTGAGTACACCTACCACCCATACAATGCCTTGCCAGAGTTTTCGATGCTGGATTTCCATGAAGGTCTTCTGATAGCTGTACATATATGAAGTCCTTGCATTGTCAGGAAGTGATGAGAGTCTCAACTTAAGACCATCCACTCACTGCAATCCAGTATGTCAATCCTGTGGGTTGTAACCTCTAAGAGACCAATAAAAGAACGCAAGCCTAAGGAACCACTGGGGGAGAGATGGAAAATTAAATGACTTCATCTTTAGAAGGCAAGGAAACTACTAAAGAGAATGAGAGAGATGGATGCCAGAAGCTCCTTGGAGGCCAGCTGAAGATACTACCACTGGCTAACAGCAGACCATTTGGAGATTAAATAAGGATAACTGCCATAATTTTAAACCTATCAAATACCTTAGCCCATGAATTCAAAATGGTAGTTACAAAATAGAAGTAACAATAAACACTGAATCAATCACCTTTGAAAGAGGCTATGATTTGAATACAGGTTTTCCCCACCAAAACAAGTTGCAGGTTCAAGTCCCAGAATGACAGCGTCAACGATGGTGCATGGTGAGAGGTATTTAGTCATGGAAAGGGGCACTCATGGGCTGAAGTGCCTTTCTCACAGGAACTGGTTACCCATCATGCCTTCCCTTCCATTTTCCACCCTGAATTAACACAACGCAAAGCCTTCACCAAGCAGAGATTAGCACTACGCTCTTGGACTTTTCAGCCTTCAGAAATGACAACAGAGTCAAACCTCTTTTTTTCCTAAATTATCCAGTCCCAGGTATTTCATTATAGTGACAAAAAAAAAAAAAAATGGACCAAGAAAATATGACTCAAATTTGTCACCTTCAAAACTGGCAAACGTTTTTGCCTAGGAACTGCCCACCACCCCCTTTCCCCAAACAACCAAACACTGGAAGGGTGGTATCTCATTATTGAAGCTTTCCAGTTGAAAAAGTGAAAAAGAAATGACAGGATAGGAATCCCCTAAAAAATAATTTTTAAAAAAGACATCTAGAATCTATCCCAGACCAGCTGATGTGGATCACCAGGAATAGGCCTGTCCCTGTGGCAGGACTTTCCCTCACCTGTCCTGTGCCTGGGGCCGTGCTCCTTTAGACAGCTCCTTGCTAAAAGCTCTTGGTCCTCAGAGTCCACCTCCTCCAGGAAGATTCCCTTGATGGTTCACAGAATCCAACTGAGATTCTGAGATCTGATAGCTTTCCCAAGATACACATTCACATACAATTTACAGTTCACCTGCTGTAAGGAGGGAACATTTTCAGGGACCATATTCAACTGTGCATTCACACAATGCACTTTAGGACGCGCATCACCCCCAGTGCTGCCTCCTCCGTGTCTGTTTGCAGCCAATCCTGGCTTTCATCCACAAACCTAGGCAGCCACTCAGCTGCCTTCTATTCCTATAATTATCCATTTTCTAGAAATGGTTTATAAATGGAACTGTACAATATGTACACAGTCTTTCACTCAGTATAATATTTTTTAGTAAACTGGATAATTTTAAATGTACATGAGGACTTGGTATTTAAAGCCATCCTGGATGAACCCATCAGTAAGCAAACAATCATTTCTCCTTGCTATTTGCCACCACGTTAATGTACTATATAAGAGTGATGTTTTTTTCGTGGCTTCTCTTGTGCCCAGCTGGCTCCCAAGAGTGAGGCTGCAACCTGGTCCACGTGACCGGTTTGGCTGGCCTGAGCAAGGCTCCCAGGGCCACAGTTTCCATTCCACCTTTAACCACAGCTATGGCTTCCTCAAAGGACCACACACAGACAGCTTGCTCCCCAGTGTGATGGGATGAAGACATTAAAACCCTCAACAAGTGAGGTCTAGTGGAAAACAATGAGGTCACCAGGACACTGCCCTCAGGGTGATCCATGCCTTCTCACTGGACTGAGTTAGCTCTGGCTGGAGAGTTTTATAAAAAAAGGCCACTCCATGTGCTGGGCACTTATGCATATGGCCAGTTCTTCCCACTGCTCCACCAATTACAATGTGACCAGAAACCCTTGCCAAAAGGTTTGCACCATGCTGTTTAGACCCTGCAGCCACCTGAATCATGAGCCAAAGAGACCTCTTTACTTCATAACCTACTCAACCACAAGCACTTAGTTATAGCTACACACAATAGACTAATGCATCCACTTACACTGTCTCAGTTACTTTTCTCTCATTGCTGAGACAAAATACCCAACACCCTAAATTAAGGAAGGAAAGGTTTCTTTAGCTCCCAATTAGCAGAGGTTTCACTCCACACTCCACTGGCTCCAAGACAGACTGGCACAAGGCAGAGGGTGGCAGTTCATCATGGCAGAAAACAGCAAAGAGCAAAGGGAGAAGGTGCCGCTGCAGCTTCTAGCCGGCCTCTCTCCCTTCCTTCCACGCTGACTGCAAGAACTGGAGCTGCTCCCCCCCAAGGAAAGCACCGCCCTTCCTTCCACACTGACTGCAGACTAGAGCTCCCCTGAAGAAGTGGCACACAGAACCCTTCCTTGGTGCCTTTCTATATTACTCCCACGCTGAGTCACTCTAGGGCGGCCCTCTACACCCTAGGGTGTGGAGTCACGGAGCCCATCCAGCCAAACTTCCAATTTCTCACATTGACCTGATGTCTCAACCACCACATATACCACAAATCTGAAGTCTCAATTCAAAACTTGTGAGCTCCAGAGCGTTAGCAGAAAGCTGGGAATCCATCCACATGTCCGGGTTTGCAGGGTGACTCCATGCAAGGGTTTCCAAGGCATCCTGATGTCATGCACTCATGAAAAGTCGGCATGCTCTTAAGCCTAACTTGGCCTTGTCCTTGTAACTTTTCCCAGTTCCCCAAAAATGTAATCTTCACGAAGGTAGATGGCACCCGTAGTGGTCCTTGTTATGCCCTGTGCTCCTGGAACATGAAGAATGCTCAGAAAGGGGAAACACCAGGAAGCGCTGTGGTGCACACCTGCAATCCCCACGCTCTGGGAGGCAAGGCAGAAAGATCACAAGTTCAGCTCCACCTGGACGACTTAGAGACTTAACGAGACTGTCTCAAAATAAAAAATGTAAAAGGGCTTGCAGAGCAGCTCAGAGTGAAGGGCTGGAATTCAATGCCAGTACTGCGAATAGATAAATAAAATTTTTTAAAAGGAAAATATTAAAGCTGGAAAACAGCAGGGATTATGTGAGTTTGCTTGGACTGCTATAACGAAGTATCATGAACTTGGCAGCTTCAAACACAGAAATTTAGTTCTAGTCTGAGAGTCCCGAAGTCTAAGGTGAAGGCGCACACAGGTGTTTTCTTCTGCGGCCCCTCTCCTGAGTCCCAGCTACCCATCTCCCCTTCTGAGCCCCTGTCTTGAGTCCCAGCTGCCCATCTCCCCCTCTGAGCCCCTCTCCTGGGTCCCAGCCACCCATCTCCCCCTCTGAGCCCCTCTCCTGAGCCCCAGCTACCCATCTTCCCCGTGTGCTTGTGTCCCAACCTGCTCTAACTGTAAGGCCATCAGTCAGACTGGATCCGCATGCCTGATGATCTCGTTTTAATTGAACCACCTTTCTGAAGAGCTGGCACCATATGCGGTCACACTTGGGGGCACTGAGGGTTACATTCGAACAATTGAAATTTTGCAGGAGCACAACTCAGCCCATAGAGGGACTGATGAAGCCATTTTCTCTGCTTTTGTATACATGTAAGTTCTAAAATGTAAAGTTACTCTTAAAATTCAAAAGAGATTTGTTTAGTGAATAGTTACTAAATGAAACCAGTACTAAAAATATGACTGTAACCAAGTGGGCGAGTTCTTTGAAACTGTCTGATATTAAAAAGGCACTTTTGTAGGCAAAACAAAATTGGGTATAAACACCTAAAAAACAGCTCCTACTCTGGGAATATAATGAGGTCCACAGAGTCTGGGGTTGCCTCTTAAAATTAAGTAAACTCAGAATTTGATAGGCTCTGAACATAGAGGCAATTAACCCAAGGCAGAGCCCGTGACCCGCCTGCTCAGAGTGCATCAGCTCCCAGCACCACCTGGGGCAGCAGGAGTGAGCTGTACGCCAACAGCCAAACGAAATCATTAATGTCCCATAACTAATCTTCAGCAAGAGACTTCATCAACAGAAAAATGCAGCTCATCCCCCCAATCTCGAGTCTGTCTTGCTACCTCTGAGGGGCTCACTACATTGTGATATTAAGAAGCATGTGGACTTATCCTCAAAACGCTGTTTTGGAGTTTTCATATTACACTCTGTCACGACTTGTGTCTAGATGTTCCCCCAAAACCTCACACAGATTTAGGTGGAGCTTTTTCTGAGGTGGCTGGATCCAGAGTGCGTGGCACTGGGGTGCATTCTTGGTGCAACACCATGCTCAAGGGCGCTAGGAAGAAGGGTGCGAGTGATCCCCACCCTAAGTAGCCTGGGTGAAATGTAAGGTCCCTCTCTTGTCACTTTGCTACCTTCTGTAGCCATGCACAGTGCTCCTTTGGGATCCACCCTCCCTTGGAGCCAGCTGGTTATGGACTGTTACGGCTGGTGTCTGGTTGTCCCCCCAAAGCCTCATGCAGTCATGGGACGGCTTTTGGAGCTTATCGATGATTATCATGGGTGGGGGTGCTGCAGCCACCTTGGGACAGGTAAACTACATTGCAACGTGAGGAGAGAGAGGCTTGCTAGCTGCCAGAGCTGCAGCCCCTCTCTCCACTTTTGCTCTTTGCTGCCACCATGAATAGCCGCTCTGTGCCATGTGCCACTCTGCCTTGGAACCAGCTGAGTGTGGACTAAAACCTCCACTAACTGAGCTGAATAAGCATTTCCTTAATTTTGGGTGTCAGGTATTTGTCCTAGCAATGAGAAAAGAGCAACTGAGATATGAACTAAAACTTCCACAAACTGTGAGCTAGCTATACCTTTCCCCACTTACCTTGTGGGTGCTGGGAATTTTGTCTCAGCTAGACACCTTTGCACTTCAACACCTTCCGCCGCCTGGGCCCCCACCAGGGAGGCCAGACTGTGCAGCAGTAAACAATACCTCCCAAATCATGATGTCTCCCCCAGGCATGGTTTCCATCTTCCTCAGTCTACCGCTAGTCCAGGGCAGAGCACAGCTACTCTGACATTACCGTATCTCCTCTACACATGTACTCAGGTTTATGGGAGCAAGGAAAGCGTGACTGAGGGTTTGGGTAGCCTCCTGCAGTGGCTATGGTCATGTCACTCTGTTCGTCTCAGTGACCAAGTCACATGATCAGATCTAACTCCGAGGATGCGGAGCCGCACGGACCTCATGTGTGTGCAGAGGAGCAGTGGTGCGAGGGCAGCCCGGCCAGGCTCAGGGCGAGAGGTGAGGGCCCTGCAGACCACACCCACCCACGATGGGAAGCCACCTCCTCTCATCTGGGTGGCCACTATTCAAATAATAATAATAATAATAATAATACATGCTATTGAAGATGTGCAAAACCTAGAGCCCTTGCGTGCTCTTGCTGAACTATAAAATGCTGTGGCTACCATAGAAATCAGTTGGTCACCCCCTCAAAACATAAAAAGAGAATTACTCCACAATCCAGAAACCCCACTTCTGCAGAGGCTAATATCCAAAAGAACTGAAAGCCGAGACTCCCGCACACCCATGTCCGCAGCGGCACTATTCACAGTAGCCAGGAGTCTATCAACGGATGAACGGACCAACGAACGTGCCCTATGCATGCAGTGGAAGACCATCCAGCCTTAACAGGAGGGGAAGTGCTGACGCGTGCTACAGGAGGGCTGGACTCTGAGAAGGGCGCACTACAGGAAACAAGCCAGTCGTGAAAGTGCCACGCTACACAGCTCCACCTGAGTGAGGAACCCACGGCAGCCACATTCCCAGAGACCGGAAGCAGAATAGTGGTTACAGGGGTCGGGGAGGAGGGGGAAGACTGACATGTCAGTGCTTAAAAGGGGTAGGATTTTAGCTAGGAGGTTATGGAAGGTCTGCATAGATGGTGGCCATGGCATCACAAAAATGCAAATGTAAAGGCCAGCCAGATAGCTCAGCAGACTACAGCGCCTACTTAGGCAGAGCACAGCGGCCCCACCCCCGAGGCACACTGAGATGGCCATCGATCGAGACTGGGCGCGCCCCTGTAATCCCAGTGCTTGAGAGGCTGAAACCAGATGAATCACTATGAGCCTGATCCGCCCCGTAGACCCTGTAGACCCTGTCCTAAATACAGGGGAAAAAAAAAGCAAATCTAATTGATGCAATGGAATGTACACCTGGAACAGTTGACATGTTAAATTTTATGTTATAAACACTTTAAATGATTTTTGAACTCACTTTTTAAGTTAAAAATGTTTACAATATACATTCCAAATACCTAAAATCATGATTTGAAGTTCTCCAAAGTCCGGTCACCATCTGCCTCCATTCACATTTGGACACTAGATGCCTCCTGTATGAGAATTGAACCCAAAGCCTTTGCGACCATCTGTATTTCCTATTGCTACAGTTTCTGTTGGGGTGTCCCCCAAAGCCCGATGCAGTCATAGGGCAGATTCTAGAGCCTGTGATTAATTCTTGATCCAATGCTGGGATTATGGGCGTGAGTGCTACATCCGCCCTGGGGCAGAGAGCCTGAATAAGATTAAAGAGAGGGAGAGAGGCTTGCCGGGTGCCATAGCTGCTGCCCCCCTCTTTGCTCTTTGCTGTTTCCTGCCACCCTGAGCTGCTGCCCTCTGCCATGTGCCACTCTTCCTTGGGGCCAGCCGAGAATGGACTGAAACCTCTCTGAGCTAAATAAACCTTTCTTCCTTAATACTGGGTATTGGGCATTTCGTCCCAGCAATGACAGAAAAGTAACTGCAACATTTACATTTTATTTTAAGACAGGGTCTCACAAATCACTACATTTCCCAGGCTGGGGTTTACCTTGCGATCCTTCAGCCTCAATCTCCGAGAGTGCTGGAGTTACAGGTGTCCATCACCACGCCTGACTCCTCCCACCATTCATCCTACAGTGCCTCCTGCCGGGACCCCTCCCCACCTATCTTCCTTTCCTGCTTCTACACCCAGCCTGCCTCCAGGTGCCCACAGCATGCCCACTTCCAGAAATGCCAAGATGTTTAGCGACATACACACCTTGCAGTCTCCCCTCAAAATGAAGTCCCAGAGGGCAGGGAGGGCTGGGCCCTCCTCTGTCTGCTGCCCTTAGTCCCTGCCATGCTATCCAAACTGTTCCAACATCTTGCCTCCTAAAGATTCCCAACCTGATGTTAAAAACTACACCAAAGACTCATATCTCTAGAGCAGAAGTGGTCCAGCATGCAAACTCCTGGTCCTATGGAGACGCAGATTCCAAGGCCAGCTGCCACGCAGCACTGCACCCTCACAGCCCCCTGCACAGCTGCTGGGTTACTGCTCCAGGGTTGTGCATGAGAAGCAAGAAGCTGAAAGACAGAACAGCACCTGCTGCACCTCGGTGCTGAAGCCCACCCCAAACACGGCAAGTGGAACAGGATAGGCTCCCGCCCCGCACCACAGCTTGTCCTGGGGTCACCCACATCTGCCTAGGAGCAGGTTTGAATACCTCTGAACCCAGCCTCTGCCTTCTTAGGAACCTGGGCAGCACCCCAGTGAGCGCTTTCTAATTCAAGTCACTCGTGTGCTCCTCCAGATGGAGCCAGCTTTTATTCAGCTTCATTGTTATCTACAGTTCAATCAATGACTATAACATCAGCTTCTCAAACCCCCCTTAGTTACCCAGGAGAAATCCTGCAAAAGATGCATTTCCCTGAATGGAGCAGGTGGGCTGCACCAATAAAAACGTTTTTAACAGAGCTGATGCTCCTCCTGGGGTAATCTAAATAAGCCACGATAGCACAATCATTGGAATTAATTATAACAGCCTACCAAGCCACCGGGTAGGGATGGAAGGGCAGGATTCCCATCTGGGCTCTTCGGCAAATCCCCAGTGCGACCTTAGCTAGACCTCAGCTTCTATCACTCAGATTTCTCACCTAAACTACAATGAGTACAGCCAGGCGAGCCCTGGCTTAAGAGATTGCTAGGTACCCACGGGCCCATGAGTGAATTCACTGGCCAGCACCTGAATTCTAAAACTACAGAGATAGAATGCTACACAGAATGTATTGCCTCTAGGGAGTATATGAAATTGTTTCATAAAACTTCTGCTTGAGATCTGTAATGCATGCATATCTCAGGTAGTGAAGTAAATGCATTTTATACTGTGGGTAAAAATCAAAATATCTGGAAGACACCCAATTCTAAACTGTTCAAAGTGACAAATTCAATGGCACATCCACATCCCTGAGCTCCACACCTTCATATTCAGTCTGTACTGAACATGCACAGGTCTCTTGTCACTATCTCCTACTCAAAACAGGAGAATGACTACTCACATGACCTTTACATTGTGTTGAGTATTGACTATTATTAAGTCATGCAAAGACGATTTAGAATAAACCAGCGAATGTGCACAGATTATATGCAAATATTGTGCCATTTTCTATGAGATTTGAGCATCTGCAGATTGCGATATCTACGAGACTCCAGAAAGCAATGCCCTGTGGATCCTGAGCCATGGCTATATTCACAGATGTCTCGGTTACTTTTGTCGCTGCTGAGACAAAAATCACCCAGAATTAAGGGAGGAAAGGTTTAGTTATCTCACAGTTACTGGAGGTTTCAGTCCATACTCAGCTGGCTCCAAGGCAGAGTGGCACACGGCAAAGAGCAACAGTTTACGGTGCCAGAAAACAGCAAAGCAACATCCGCAGAGCAGGCCTCTTTTCCCTCCTTGTACTGTATGTAGGCTGCCAGCCAAGGCAGGTGTAGCACTCCCATGCTAATCCAAGCAAGAGGTAGTGAGCCAATCACAAAGTCAAGATTCAGCCACCTCCGAAAAGCCAGCCCTCCTAGGCCACATAAGGCTTTGGGATGACATCCAGACCCAAGCCATAACAACTGATGAGTAGAATGGTATGAAGAACTGAGAAAAAAAGAAAGAAAAACTGAGAGAGCCACGCTGGGAAGATAGCTTGGTAGTCCAAGCACCTGCCTGGGAAGCACAAGGACCTGGGTTCAATCACTGGTACTGCATGCTGTGCTGGTCCTGGAACTCCAGGTATGTGTGGTGGTGCAGGCCTGTGCTCCCAGCACTGGGGAGGCTGAGACAGGAAGATCACTGTGAGTCCGAGCTGCAGAGTGAGACCCTGCACCAATCAAAGACAAATAATAATAATAATAAAGAACTCAGACACCCATGGGTGACTTGAGAAGACCATAGGTGACATGCGGCATGGGGCAGCTGAACCTCCAGCATAATTCCCTGTGAGGATCCCAAGCTGACCAGAAGTCCTCATGCATGTCGTCCATTCCTTGGCCAAGACCCAAATCCTAAAAAGTTCCTGAGATTCCAAGGACACTGGGCAGCTAAGACACAAAATTACATGACTCCACTCAAAGACGAGGTGGAGGCAGATAAAGGGCTCCTAATGCAGAGTTTAAGAAGACCCTTGCTCCCGAGCATGGCCCTGGATCTGTATGGACCAACACCTCTACCACAGGAACCTCCTTAATAGTGCGCAATGCCCTGCAAACAAGGCCAGGGCTGAATGAGGCCAACTGAGACCCCGGAGCTACCCAAGCCATTGCTTTGGAGGAAATACTAGGCCAGTTACAAAGTTAATGGAGAAGGGGGCAAGGGAGGGACTCACACAGGACTGCAAGTCAGTATCAAATGGGCCAGCATGCAGGAGCCCTGTGGAGAACAGAACATTAGAGCCAGTGTGCAAAGGAGATAGAGTTAACCGGGAAAATCACCAAGGCATACAGGTTTAGGCAATGTGCCCAGAGAGAAAAATGGAGAAGCGACCTCAGGGATTTAGTCCAAGTGAGACAGGAGTCCAAGAGCTCTGGACCATGGTTGCCATGATGTCCTTTAAGTCCTAAAGTGACAAGCCAGCATCTATACAGGCTCAGATCTGGGTGGGAAGTTGTGGAACGAGAACAGAAGGACAGCTGTTAGGAGGCCAGGATGACAACTGAGGAGCCATAATGGGGTTGCTTTATACAGAGACAATGCAGGGGACCAGGATTAGGATGAAAAAACAGAGGCCAAGGCTGACCTCCAGAATCTGAAGGATGGAACTATCATTGACTGAGAAAACAGACTAGCTGTGGGAGAGACAGTCAGGGACAGTTTGGTTCCTGGCGTATGGGAGGAGGGGTCCTAAGGGACCTGGATATCCAGGTCTGGGGCTCCGGAGAGACCTGAACTGACCCAAGTGTGGGAGGCATCAGCATATAGATAGCTGCCGGACACAGCCCACAGACCTGTGGCGCAGCCAACAATGTGGGTGTGGCTCGAGGCCAGAAGCATCCACAGGTCAGGAAGGATCCTAGGCGTTCAGGGGCCTGGAAGCCAAGGGAGGAGAAAGAGCTGAGCCACATGCTGCCCATGAGTGGGGATGGGGAGGGGGGGCTACAGGCGGAACACCAGATAGGGGAGCTGTGTGTGGGGGTCATCGTGGGCCTGATGAGGACAGCTCTGGAGACGACAGTGCCAGAAGAGGTGACAATCTGACTGGAGTGGGTGTAAGAGACAAGACAGGGGAATCTAGAGATAGCACAGACAATGCCTCCTAGCAGCTCCATGGCCAAACAAAACCAAGAAATAGGACAGCAGAGGAGGAGGAAAGGGAGCAGAGGCTCTTTCCTCCTTTCTAAGACAGGAAAGAAAAGCAGCTGCTGCCATGTGCGGGAAATGATCCGAGATGCAGCAGGAAGTGGCGATTTAGGGCAAAGCAACGCTAGGGGGTGGCATCTGGTGCCAAACGGGGAGGGGCTGGCGGGCATGGACACGTTATTTCCAGTCTTGGAAGGAGAGTGAGGGATACTGCACAGATGCTAGGACGGAAAGAAAGATAAGGGTGTAGGAGTCTGAGCCAGCTCCAGGAGTCCTCTTTTCCTCAAAAATCTCACAGCCTGCAAAACCTGACAGACTGGAAGCCCAGGAAAAGAGAGACACAAACAGGGACTCCTGCCCCAAGGGACCAGCAGGGTCACGAAGTGACCAAGGAGGCACTTCGTTCTTCTTTGGAAGAGTATGGGGTTCGGCTCTGCATACAGATGTCAGCCAAGTTTAATCAGACACCTGAAGCTGGCAAGACTCTCATCATTGCTCTGTTATCAGTTTGTCAGTATCACTGAGACTGAACGTGGTGGCATGCACCTGTAATCCCAGCACTTGGGAGGCTGAAGACAGGAGGATCACTACAAATTCGATCTATGTAGTGAGACCCTGTAGACCCTGTACTAAATACATTAACAAAAAAGAAGAAGATGAAAATTCAAGTTGCAGGAAGACAATATAATATCCTTTTATAGTCTGACAACATGCAAAATAGGAGGCACATGCACAGCATAAAAGTAAAAGCAGGTCCCCAGACGATGAACTTGGATGAGTGGGAGTTACAAGGAACTGGGAGGCATTTCCATGGAGAGTTGAACTGCATTTGTGTATGTCTTACCTGGAATGCTGCGGGTAGGTACCCAGATGCTCTTCGTGGTATTTTCTGCACTTTTGTATACCTAGAAAACATTCCTCCTGCCCTCTAAGTCTACTGTTCATGCCTGTCCACAGAATCTGTGTCCATGTTTCCCATTCTAAGACAGCAGCTATGGCACCAATGAATGACCAGGAAGCTAGGTCCAGGTCTTGGCTATCAGACAGGGCTACACATTCCAAAGGCACCGGGAGATTATACGTGGGCTGCAATGCACTCAAGTATTTCCCAGCTCTGTGCAGGAGGGCTAGCAGAGGGGCACCTCTGTAACCACAAACATTCCCGGCACACAGACTTCGGTTTCTAAGTACCATCAAATACCAGTAAGAGGAGAAATGGCTGATTCTAGAGATGGGGTAGAGAAAGAAAGGAATTGCTCAACAAATGAAAAAATGGCATTTGTTAAAATGACCCAGAAGGCAACCTGAAATAATTGTAATAGTCAAAGCTTCTAAACAGTTTAAGTGCAGTATAGTAGAGTGGCCCCTAGGCATCACGGGAGATTGGTTTAAGATACCCTTAGGTACAAGATCCAAAGGCGCTCAAGTCCCTTATATAAAATGGTATGGTATTTGCATAGAACCTACACACATCATTCTATATACCTTAAGCCATCTCTCGATGGATTCTAATGCAATGTAAAGGTTGGATAAATAGCTCTTATACTATATTGTTGAAGTAATGATGACAAGAAGAAACTACACATGTTCAGTACAGATGTACATTTTCCCCAAATATCATCAATCCACAGCTGGTTGAGTTTGCAGATGAGGGGCCAGTACTACAGATGACCAACTGTGATGGACTAAGCAAGGCATGGAGCAGAATATCTAGGAGTCCACACTGCTATAAATTTCTGAATTAATTAACTGAATACAACAGACAAATCTCTCACATAAAAAGTATCTAATAATTTATAGACATAATCTCCCTGTAAGTCCTTACTCCTTAAATGTGGACTATGTCTTACAATATCCTTCCAAAGACTTCTGGAAAAGAAGGTGGGGCAATTTTACAGTGAGCAACTGCTAGATGCACGTCAGCCAGGTGATCAAGCTCGGGGTCAACAGTGATCAACTGTCCATAGCCGGGAAACATTGTGCAAAATGCCTGGGAAAAACCAGCACTTCCATCCTGTGGCTTTCCTCTCCAAAACCCCTTCTGACCATAATGTCTCTCCCAGCCTAACCATGAGGAAAACATCAGGTAAGTCCTAATGGAGAGATGGGATATGAACTACCAGCCCTTTGCTCCTCACAACTGTTCAGCTCATCAAACGCCGTCCCAGCCCAGAGAGGCTCGGGAGACGCATGGGCTACCAACGCAGAAAGGACCTCAGGTAAAAGCTCAGCAGTAAGAATCAGTGATGGAGTTCAGTTTTAGTAACATCCTAGGGCACTAACCAGAGAGGAGATGGGATGCAGAGAATATGAGAACCCTCCAGGTTCTCTCTGCAGCTTTGCTACAAAGCTAAAACTGTTATAAAATTAACAGTTTATTCATAGCAACAACAACCAAAGCGATGGGATGCCCCAACCCCATGGGAGCAACGCCTCTCTTCATGATCGAAAGGGACTGGCAACTTGGAAACCTCTGGGGACTCGTGCGGACTCCCAGGGTTTCTGCCCCTGAGTAGCTCGCCAACCTGACACCTCCAGGGAACCGTCTTTGGAGGCGCTCCGCACACTGCAAGCACCCTCTGCCTGACGCACCCATTGTACACACATGCACATATGTGTGCCACACATGCCGCAGCCCAGCCTCCACGTGGGGACAGCAGCTTTTCTGACAGCGCTGGCATCAGAGCCATGACCACAACCAAACAGGCCAATGGCCCTTGCTGCCCACCATGCAGCTCAGCCACCTTCCCTCTCTCTCTCTTTCCTCCATTTTCATGTCCCCCTCACATGAATGAGAAGCAACACAAGCCAAACTGCAGTCCAGCCTCTTCCCTGTCTCAGGCGGCCTCTCGGCTCTGGACTGCCCTAGGCGGCCCCCACTCTGCAGTCTCCAATGCGCTCTCCTTGACAGCTTGCATGGGCCTAACCACTGTTTGGCCACAACCACTTACTCAGCAGCTACTCTGTGCCTGGCACTCGCATGAGGCTGAGGGACACCTGGATGTCCCCCACCAACTGGCTCATGCCTGGGGCGAGGTGCATCCTCCATCCATTTGAAATGACCACTGTGGAAGACTCCAGAAGCCCCCTGACACCCAAAGCCACAGGGCCCAGCCTGTGCTGGGTTTATCACAATCTAGCTGGAACATGCCAGCTGACACCGAGAGCACAAGGAAGAAAATGAAAGAAGAAAATGGAAATGGGGACTGGTGAGATATATCCAAGTGCAGACATAAACAGATGAGCTGCTGGAGCAGAGAACACAGCAGGCCTCTAACAGTTCGATGAGACCACAGGAACAAAGCCAGGGATGCCAGCAGCCTGTTTCCCCTTTACAAACTGTGAAGTCACATGAGGCAGCAAGCTGGGAAGGTAAGCCAACATTCAAAGGACAGAGGACTCTTCTCAGGCCACAATGGAAAATCAGATTTCATCACTGGTCTCATGGAACAGGGATATGGGACAAGAGGAAGCAGCCATTGTGGGAAAGAAAAAGAAGGTACACACCGGAACAGTAGGTCAAACAGGAGTTGCACTGCCGAGCCCCAAGTGGCTGTTCCCCTCGTGGGAGCTGGTGCCCTGGCAAAGCCCTGTGAACCTCAGGCTTCTCCCTTATACAATCAACCCTATTTCCATGCTCTTCTGAAAGCTGAATAAAGCCATGGGTACACACACACACACACACACACACACACACACACACACAAGCACATGCACACACAGTAAAACTCTACGTATGGAAACAGTGAACCACGTCATCAGCTCGCTGTGATGCCAGGACCCAGGTTTCCTGTCCCTCTGGAAAACTGTACTTCACAGCACCCTGCAAGGCAGACAGCAGAGAAACCTCTTGGATCTGAGTCTAGCTGTGTTCATTATGCCTTCTGTTTGCAGTGTTCTTTGAAATGCTGCTTTATTTACCAGTAAGTCACCTGACAGCGAATCTTGAAGTAGAATAGTCAAGTTAGAGGTGAAATCCAGAACAGGCTGGGACAGTACCCCTAGGCTGAACAGTGGGGTGGGGTTTCCCTCCAGAAGTACAAAGCTAGGGTGACACACAGGACAAGGCACTCCAGGCCCTGCGAGGCTGTGTAGCCAGACTTCCTGCTCCTGATGGTGAGGGCAGGCTGCCGGACCTCTTGCGCCCCAGGCCACATAGGGAGCTGCTCCATAAAAATGAAGAAGCCTGCAAAAGCCAGGCCTAGGGACAGCTACTTCACCCTCCGGCCTGGGAGGCACCTCAGGGGACTCAGTGCTGATCGCCCTTGGGAGAGGACAGGTTGCCAGTGACTGCTCCCCATGGCTCTGGTGGATGCAGGGCAGGACACTCTCTGAAGGGTACACCACCCTCTCAGCCCACGTGTACGCACAGCCAATGCAGTGCAGTCCATGTGGCCAGCATGCAGCTACAACGCATGCCTGGATGACAACAGACCCTGGAGCCGTGGAGCCTGGCCAGGCCACCCCACCCCAAGGAGTCGCTTCAAAGTCACCAGATGTGTCCTACTAACTCGCGGCATTTGTCATTCCAAAACAACAGAAGGCAGAATGTGCACCCCCAGGAGGTGTGAGCGTGCAGAGCAGAAAAAAGAAGGGCCAGCTCCCCAGGGGCGCTCCGGCTGTTCACAGGAGGAGGAACAGCACTGCAAGACTTGAGCAGCGCTCAAGCCCAGCGAAGGAAGAGGACAACTGCTCCGCGGCCTGGCCACTGGGGCTCTGCCCACTTGCAGGGACGAATCACCAGTAATGGAATGATTTAAAGCAATCAATGTTTACAAGCTCTCAGTTCTGCAGCTGATAAATCCTGCGTGGCATCAGAGCTTCAGTGTGTTCCTGTAAGCTCAAGGGTAGAAATGTGGCTGTCAGTTCAGCAGTGCTGAGACGATGAGGCCATGTGGGCTCTGTTACAGGAGTACATTTCTGATAAAGGACGCATTTGGGGCCCCTGCTTCACTCCTTTCCCCTTTGACTCCTGGCCTGTTTCCATAGCGGATGACGCAGGAGGAAGGCTCTCTGCACCCTGAGAGCAGACTCCCAAGACTCTACAACTATGAGGAGTGCAATTATTTTCTTTACAAATTCACCAATGCTGCTGTGCTGTATTACAGCAGCACGCACTGCACTAAGATAACTGGACCCATAGGACATAAGTCCAGGCATGGACAGGCTGCTTCCTTGGGAGGCTCTCAGGAAGCATCTGTTCTGGCGTTCCCCCAGCTCCTAGGGGCCACCTACATTCTCTGGCTCCTGGCCGCTTTCTCTTCCATCTTCAAAGCGATGTACTCCCATCTCTCTGCCATCGAGTCACCTTCTTCTCCGACCCAACTCCTCCTGCATCCCTCTGAGAAGGAGGACCGTTCTTGCTACATTTCGGATCTGGAATGGCCACACAAAAGCCCCGCTCCTGAGTTGGTGCCCCTGAAAGGACAGCGAGCTTCAAGGCAGTGGGGCTTAGAGCAGGCCTGGGGTCACTGCAGTGTGGTCTCGAGGGGGTCATGGGAGCCCAGGCGCTTCCTCCACCCCATTCCCAGGGGAGGAGAACAGTCTGCTCAGCACACTCCCTGCCAGGACCTAGCACCTCACCACAGGCCAAAGCAACAGCACGGACTGCAACCTCCAATAGCAGGAGCCAAAGCAAACCCTTCTTCTTTATGGTAAACACAAATCTGACAACCCTTCATAATCACATGGGCCTATATGGACAATTCAGGGTACTGCCCACCTCGACAGCCTTAAATTCCTCACTTCTGCACAGTCCCCTTTGCCACCCAAAGGAACAATTTCACACTCTTCTGCCTACCACCCTCTCTGAATATACGCAGTTTTCACTTGGTAGCCCGGAAAGATCCATGCCAGGAACCCCAAGCCTGCTCAAGCTCCCACAAAACGGTACAGTACTTGCATAGACTCTAGGACTAGGACATCCTCCTGCCACAGACCCATGACAACCCTTCAGCCATCACTAAGTGACTTGCAACACCTGATACACCCTAAATGCTATAAAAATAGGGGTTCACTTTATTGCTCAGGGAATAAAGGCCAAAAGGAAAATCTGCCCATGTCCTGTACAGGGGGCACTATTTTCTCCAATATCCTCAATCCACAGTTTGTTGAGCCTGCTAATATGAAGGGCTGGTTGTGCTCTTTAGACAGAAACTCTGTCAGCAACAAAATCAAGCTCTAAACTGAGAAGATTTTTAAAACTCATGAAGCAGAAACAGAAACATGGAGAGTATGACTTCACACACACACACACACACACACACACACACACACACTCACATAAGAGCAGTGAGCTTGCTACCCATCAACTTCAACCAATCACACCAAGCACGAACACCAACAACCAAATGGTCTCCTTAGGCGAAAGCTGTCGTGCTGCAGGCCTCGAATCCTTCCCTTCGTCTTACAGCACTACGATGCCTCAGACCGAGTCTCCCCTTAGAACACCTGCTTTCCCGAATCCTTCAATCTCTTGGTGTCCCACTTAGTGGCAAAAGTTAACGAGTGTGGATCCCTAGTGTAAGATACCTTAAAGGATCCAGCACCCATGCCATAAATGGAAAACTTCTCCATCAAGGGAGAAGTGAGATTTTCCTATCAAGCTCCCAAATAATTAACACTCACAAAGAAACCCAGAGTGGTGATTTTTAGGTGCCTCTGAAAGCCACAGGGACAGATATGACTTTAAACATGAACAATGGCCGCATCTAGGATCACAAGACGTGCTGGGTGACCGCTTGCATGGCGTTCCACCCCAATGCGCTGTCATGTCAAACACCTCTGCTGCCTGCCCTCCTTCCCTCCGGTTCTCTCCATTCCAAGCAAAACCTTCTCAGTAAGGTACCAGCAATCACAACAGGGCCAGACTCTGAGGGAACACATGGCTCTGTGCATTCCTGCCTTCACCCACTCCTAATGACGATATTCTTGGAAGACCTCAGGTTCCCAAGCTGCCAGTAAAAACAAGGCAGACCCACTCACAAGGGCCCGGCCTGTATGAGAGAGGCAAGTGGAAAGGCTGAGCCCCACAAGGTTCCGGGAGCCCTGCCCAGCTGCTCACTGCCCCTCCCTCACCTGTTCTTCCAGGTGCCACCAGACTCCACACCTACACGGTGCCAGCACTGCTGTGGACCTGCAGCCTCTACCTATACCTTTCTCCACAACATCTAAGCCACGCAAGAACTCTTATGCCTGCTTTTTGTGTTCTCTTCCAATGTCTCTTTTAGCTGTCCTCTCAAACCCTCTCAGTAAGATATACTGAGTCCATATATGGTTACAAAAAGCACAGGTCCTCCAGCCCATGATGGACTCACTCCTTAGGTAACATCTGAGTTAGCTGTCTACTACTGTAGCAAAATGCCAGAGAAAATCAACTTTAAAAGAGGGGAGGTCAACTTTGACCCATGGCATCTGAGGTTTCAGTTTATGGCTGGTTTCTGCCACTGCTTTGGGCCTGTGGCAAGGCAGCACACCATGGTGGGCAGTGCATAGTGGGGCAAGCTGCTCACCTCACAGGGGACAGGACGCTAAGGAGGGGAAGGGGAGGGGCCACGATGTGAACACTGATTTCCTCCAACTAAACGCCAAATCTTAAAAGTCCCACCCCCTCCAAATAGCTTTAAAGCGTGGGCCTTGAGGGAGCATTCAAAATCCAAACTGCAACACCATCAAATTGTAGACGCAAGGACCCTTGACAGGGTGAGTACATAGGACCCTCACCCAGCCTGGGGAGCATTTAAGGGAGATGCCACATGCAGAAGGAAAACAAGGCTTAGGCAGGTGATGGGGACACAGAAGAGGCCTCGTGGGTGGAGGGCACAGCATGGGCAGTGACTCAGAGGCAAATCCACGGGCCAGCAAAATGCTCTGGCAGCGTCCTAGCAGGGGCCACATGACCTGTCTTGACCCATGAGTGTGAGGAGCCAGGACCAGGTCACTTCTGGATGGAGGCAGGTACCAGCTACAAACCCTCCACCTCTAAGATGGCAAGGTGGCCAGACTGGAAGTGGCGTCCCTAGCGAGTAAAGAAGCCTTTGCAATGTCCAAGACTCAGTTTGCCCAGGCTGACTAATTAGAAATGCAACAGGAAGAGTCACATAGAGAGAAAGCATTCTCTCAGGCTTTCTCAGAGAGCAGATTGGTCAAGCATTGGCCGTGACTCATCCACAAGGCTGACATTGACACAAGATCTGCAAATGCAGTATAAGGTTACTGGATAAATCCTGAGGGGATTTGACTGACCTTATCAGATACAAAAGATACATTTCTTGTTCTATAGGTCTTGCTTTATCTTGGTCTTAAGCACCCAGCAGAAAGGTATAAAAATGAAGTATAAAAAGTAAAGCCATATTAATATGCTGAGCTATAAAAGGCTCAAGTCAACAATTTCTAACATTGCCAGTCTTACGGAAAACCTGCTACTATTATGGGCTACTGGACTACATTGGAATATTTTGCTGAATTCATGCACCTACAATATTTAAATGACAACGGAATGCCCGTCTCGGACAAAACTAAACAAAAAAGGGGATACAAAGGAAGGACCATTTTATATCTGTATATTCAAAATAGTTAGGATAGACATACAGCTGCCTTCTCTTAATTCAATGAATAGAAAGATTTGTTCTAGTGTTTGTGGACAGGAGGATATCATGTCTGCATCTTGTACAATGAATAACCACTAAGACAACAATATGCAATGTATTAATTATTGAAACTGTCCTACTAATCGGTTTTGAAACTGTCTTTCTCAATAAAATTATTTTTAAAAAAGAAATGCAACATGTCACACAACCCAGTGTGGCGGTATCAGGGAACTCCATTAGAGAGGACTCCATTATTCTGAAGAGAATTTTCAAAACCTCAAGTTACTTCATGAGGAAGGAAAGAAGGGAGGTGAAGGGAAGGAAAAAAGAAAGAAGAGGGGACGGAGGGAGGGAGGAGAATTTATATCCCCGTGGTTCCATTCACTCTGTAATTTTGGATGAGTCATAATACTTACAAATGAGAGAGCTGAAACCATCCCCAAGTCAGTCTCACAGGTGCCCTGCTAATCGAGGAAACTGAGGCCCACAGAGGAGGAAGTGGCTGGGGCCACTCCAGGGGCCGGAGGAGAGCAGAGGTCCCATCAGGGGTCTAGGCCTGGGGTGAACCCTCTCTGGAGGGAAGTCGTGGTGGGAAGAAGGGGCAGCAGCTGCCTGCTGTGCACAGGGTCCGTCTGGTCTGCACAGCTGTGTTTGCCTAGTCAGCACAAGGTGACACTAGACCTGAGGGTGGACCACAGATCACACATCGGAGAGGGGGTGCATCGTCCTGGGGCCTGACTCACTAAAGGAGAAAGAGGACGCACAGGCTGCAGCCGTAAAGGGTGCACCTTAGGAAAACGTGGGTCCGCATGTCTAACAACTGGCCTCAGGGGCAGCATGGCTGCAACCAGCCATGCTGGGTTCTCCTGGAGCCCTGCCCTGCTGCCCACTGCCCTCCCTCACCTACCCTTCCAGGTGCCACCAGACTCCACACCTACATGGTGCTGGCACTGCCATGGACCTGCAGCCTCTGCCTAGACCTTTCTCCGCATCATTCAAGCCATGCAGGAGCTCTGACCCAAGATGGCAAGGTAGCCAGACTGGAAATGACAGCAAAATGACAGCAGCGTGTGTATACGGGCTCCTCCCCACCAGAAAGGCCAAAGGCGCTGCAGTGCAATCATCAGACTTTTCCTGAGCACGCCCAGGCTGCTTTCCTCCCCAGCCTATTGTCTCCCAAGCTCAAGCAGACAGAGTACAGCATCAGGGTGGCTTGGAGCTGTGCGGCCAGCAGCTGCACTCTAGCATTTGAACCCAGGTCACTGGCTTCAGCGGTCTGCTCCTGGTCACTGCACCACACTGCTGCTCACTGGAATGATTACACTGCAGACTGTGACCAACCCACATCAGAGGGTTTCCCAGATCAACCCCATCACTCCAATGTGCACAGGCATGGCTGTGTGGGCCCCACTTCCCAAGGGCCGAGAGCAGGAAGGACCCTAACCGAGACCCTGATCCCCGGGAGACACAGGCACAGAGGTGACCAGGTAGCAGCGCTGCCCCTGGGCTACAGCCTAGAAACTTCTGTCCACTCCCCTAGAGCCCTGCTTTCCTTGGTCCCCAGCCAGCTGTTGTCCACATCCTCCTCAGTGCCTGCTTCCCAGAAGACCAGCAGCAAAAGCACAGCTGGCAAGAGGACGCCACAGCCGTCCTGCGAAGCCCAGAACCCAAGACAACAGACGCACCTGTGAGTGAAGACTAAGACGGAAAACTCCAGAAAGGGCCCCAATTTGGAAGGGCTGTGGGCCACAGCCACAGAACAAGGTCACACACCTGTGGCAAGGGCCCTTTCCCATCCTCGGGACACTGCTAAATGCCTACTTTGATATTTAACACCTACTTCTGTGGGCACTTTCTCCTTCTACTTTTTCAATGTGAAAATAAACCATGTTGGAAAAAAAAAAAAAAAAAAGCAAAACATAAAGCAAACATTTAGCTTAATAAATGACTATTAAGCATCCTAGAATTTCTGGGCAAGGCAGGAGACAGACCAGGGCTGCCATCCCACCCTCTGAGACCAGAGTCCCTGTGTGGCCACGACCCTATCCACACCACGGTGAGATCACAGCCCACTGTGCCTTCCCATTCTGCGGCCCCGAATACATCTCTGAACACACAGGTCCCTTTGGACCGATGCACTGGGCCTCTGCCTCTCTTCTGTTCCCCTGGCTACTTAGTAATTGCAGAAAGTATACAGCTACATTCTCTTAATTCACTGATTATAGAGACATGTGCTATAATAGTGTCTGTAAGTATATCATGTATACACCTTGTATGATACCAAACCATTACAAAAATAGTTTGCAATGTGTTAATTATTGAATGTCCTGTTAATTTGATTTGAAACTGTCTCACTGCTATTTGTTCTTCAATAAATACAAAAAAAAAAAAAAAAAAAAAGGAATCCCTAGTCCCAGAATGATTTCCACCATGAAGGATATTATTAGTGAAACATCATCGTGTGGCCTTTGTGCTCCTGAATTCAGCGGGTGGGTGGAGCCGGCGTGGAATCTCCAAGCAGCCCTTGCCCTGGAGGGCCTCTGGGCTCCCCACTTCCTGTGACGTCAGCGGGCCCCCAGGAGCGCCCCCACCCAGAAAGGGCTACCACGGCTCCATGAGCAGAAGGGCACCTTCCTGGCCGTCGCAACCCTGGTGTGGCCTGCCGGGGCAACTCGGGAGGAGCACTTCGGGCCTTCCCCCTAATCAGGAATGCTCAGAGTACATAACGGACTTCGCGGCTTTCTCCAACGGCACAGGCCAGCTTGCATTCTGCCCTTGTTCTCGGTGCTGTGGGGCTGGACAGGAGGACGCTTCTCCACCTACAGTGGAGGCCTCACTGCTGTTGCAAAGGCCCGTCTCTGGCCTCCCCAGCCTTCACCTGCCCGGCCCTGAAAGCTCCTTTGCTACCGCCTATGACAGAGCACTCAGGATAGTGTACGCATCTCCCGCTCCTGCCTTGACACTGGCCACCTGCCAAGTCGTCCTGAGTTCAGCAGAAAAATTAATTCTAAGACCGGGTGGGAGCCCCGCAGATGCTCTGCGTCAGCACAGCTCGTGCCAGAGCCCCTGCTGTCTCCTCAGCTGAGTTCAGGATTCCAGGGTTTCTCAGCTGCGTTTCTTTCCTTGATGTCCCCTTCTCCCTGCACAGAAAACCCTAGTCACGATCCTCCGTAATTATTCCCTGGCTTCACTATCCCGCTCACAAAGCATGCTGAGAATAGCAATGCTGACACATGGTAGTGGGACTTCCACAGAGGGCACAGGAGTGCTGGGGACTGCCTGTCCTGCGGGCACCGGGCCCTGCCAGCACCCGGCTTCCGCCTTAGATCATACCGTGCGCTGCAAAGACCCCTTGTGAACATGGTCACTGCAATCAAGAGAACCTCTGCCTCCGGTGACTCAGAAGAAAAAGAGCATGAAAACGAAGAGCAAAAGAAGGGGAAAGGAAGAAGGGATGAGGAGGAAAGGAAGTGAGAGGGGAAGGGCAGAAAGGAAAGAGGACGGGAAGGAGGAGGAAGAAAAGAGGAGAAAGGGGGAGTAGAGAGAGGAACGCAGGAGGAGATGGGGAAGGAGGAGGAAGGGAAGAGGAGGAGCGATGGAAAGGGAGGGAGGGGAGGAGAGACAAACAGGAAGGGGAGGCAGAAAAAGAAGAGGAGGAGAATGTGTGTCCTGCTGAAGCGAATGCATAATGGTAGCGTCAGTGTGGGAAAGAGTGGTGGCTCCTCGAAGGCTGATACATGACATCTCCAGGACTCAGCAATCCCACCTCTATTTACTCAGAAGAATCAAAAGCAGGTGTTCTCGATGGCATTATTAACAGGAGCTGAAAGATGGGAGCGGTCCGTGGGAGGCGTCCTCAGGAATAAAGGAAATATATTCTAGAGCACCGGAATATTACGCAGCCTTAAAAGGGGAGCATGTTCTGTCTGGTGCTACAGCACAGATGACCTTTAGGGAGCATCGAGTGACGCAAGCCAACCACTAAGAGGCAAAAGCTGCATGATTCTCACCAATGTGAGGTCCCCAGAGGTCAAGTGTTTACAGAAAGAAGTAGGATGACAGCTGCCTGGGGACAGGAAAGGGATGGAGTGAGTGCTTAGAGGGACACAGTGTCAGGGCTGGAAGATGGAACAGTTCTGGGAGCGGAGGGCAATGACGGCTGCACAGTGCTGGGCACGCCCTTGGGGCCGCTGACATGGACACTTAGCAGCTGGCTCTGAGGGCAAAGCTCACGCTGTGCATGCCTTACTACATTTAAACATTTCTAAAGGAGCAAGTCCTTGCCCAACGGGCATATGCGCCCTTAGGAAGTCAGGGTTAAGGCTGCAATTGATGTGCTTCCCTCAGGAATGGTCTTTTGCAAGTGGCTTCCAGGTTAAGACAAACGTGCCATGAGTACAGACCCAACTCCTTAAAAGGCACAGCTGGGGCACAGCCTGGAGCTGCATGTCACACACGGGGGCGGGAGGGTGCAGGAGCCTCTGTGCTGGGGGATCCTGGGGGACCTGGGTACTCCACATGCTCACTGGTCCTAGGACAGCTGCGTGGGTGTAGGGGGACAGCGCGACCTCCCAGCGTCAGAACCCTGGATTAGAGCTGAGAGCATCAAGTCCAACGTTCCCACCCACAGTGGGACCCCTGGCACCCTGAGACTGTCAGTAGCAGCCTCCAGAGACCAGGTGTGTCCCAGCTAGTACAGAGAGTGAGCCGTCACTGGGAGAGGAGCCATCCCCTGGCCTTCAGGCTTTGGGGATGGGGGGGACCTAGGGCCCCTTTCAAAGCAGCCGAAAGCAGGCAGAGGCCAGGCATGTTCACATGGTGCAGAGCCAGTGGGCAGCTACCTGGTAGCAGTGGGGAAAAAAGGGTGAAGACAGGCTCTAGATCCATGTTGGGCATGACAGATAACAGCCAGGAAGGCCGGGCTGCTTCCCCTTTCTGCACAAATACAATGGTGAAATGCACATTTACATTACACCCATTTCACAGTGAGAAGGAGGGGCACTGAGACTCGGGGAGGCACAGGACCCCCGATGGAGGCTGCCATCAGTGAGAGCACAGGTCGAGGTGGCCACTGCCGGCAGCTCCTGGTCTCCCGCCCACGCTCAGAAGTGCCTGCCACCAGCTCTCACACATCATCACAAAGCCTTCAAAGCACCTGGATGTTTCCCTGCCATCTCCCAGTGGGAAGGTGGCCCGGCCTGGGACAGCAAGTCCAGGGCCCCTGGGGACACTGGCCATTTGCAGCCTAACCTCTGCATCCCTGCTCTTCTCTGAGGAACAGGGCCACCAAGAGGAACAAAGGACAGTGTCAATCAAGTGCCCACACTGCCCGGCTGGGGAGACGTGTGTTTTGTGACTGGATCCAATTATTACAGTTCCTGGAGGACATGGTGCCCTCTGAGACACAGGGCCCATCAACCTGACCCTTCCACTCACACGAATGGACACTTGCCAGGTCCTCAAGGGCTCTGGTCATGCCTGGGCCTCTGCTCCTGGTGTGCAAGGCCACGTTGGCTGCCCAGTGTGTCACATCCTGGGAGGAGGTGACCCTCAGCCCTGTGCAGAGCTGGCCTGGAAGGTCACAAGAAGGATGGTGCGCTGGGGGCCAAGCGCCTGTAACCGTTATCTGGAATGTCTTCCTCAGAAACTAAAATCTGTAAGAAAGGCTACCAGAAAGGACCAAGTAGTAAAACCAGAGGAGCAAACACAAAGCGATGGTGTGGCCCATGGGAACACACCTAGGGCCACCTTCTGATGCCTCCACAGGTCACCAGCCTGGTCTCAGAGCGTACTAGCATGATCGTCTCTTTTCCTGGGATCATGGTAAAATCAAATTGTACCTACATCAACTAGATTGAAAAACCTCTCTGGCGAGGAAAAATGTCTTTCCAGGGAACTAGAAAATTTCATTCTGCTACAAGCAACCAAATAAGCATGCAAGCTCTGCTCTAATAGTATTTTTGCAAGGAGTATCATGTATGCACCTTGTGCAACAGAAGGCCAATGCGAACACAATGTGCAATGTATAAATTGTTGACTCTGTCCTAGTGATTTGATTTGGAACTATCTCATTGCTGCTTGTTCTTCAATTAAAAAAAAAAGCATGCAAGGAAACAAAATCAAGACTGCAGAAGTGGACAGAAATGCACTCTCTGCCTTACCCCTCAGCGTAGGAACAGCCAGGGGTTTCTGCCTAATCCCATACTCTGCTCGGTGTAGATAACTGGTTGTTATAGGATCTGAACTAAAATAGTCTAAAATAAGCTGGACGGAAACTAAGCCTTTTCTCTTGGACAATGAGGGAGCCCTAATTAGGACCACACTGGTGACTCCTTCCCTGACCTCGGCCAATGCAAGCTGACGCTTCCTGTTCCAGCCTAGATGAGAATCCACCCTGTGCCGGGTAAACTGGGAGGTGGACGTAGAGGCCTGGCTTACTCGGCAGGCTGCGGGCCCCCTCGTCTTCCAGCTCAAGTCCTTCACTGGGAAGATCTGTGCTCTGCCACAAGCTTCATCCCAGCGATCTTCCCCTGCAATTACAAAGTACCCTCACCGGATAATGCACGGACAGAGGGGTGTGCCACTCGTGGTGTTAGAGACCAGAAGGCCCCAGAGCACGGCATCTGGAAAGGACCTTGCGGCTCCACTAGAGCCTGGCAGGGCCATCCGGGGGTGACACAGACTCCACACTAGCTGAGGTCTCCCTTCTTCTTCTTACAAAGCCACTAATGCCCTCTGGGAGACGCCATCACTGTGACCTTATCTGACCCCATCACCCCCCAAAGCCCCGCCTCCAGTGCCATCAGTATGTGGGGCTTAGCTTCCCCGGCACAGGGTCTTCTGGGGACACACCCACAAAATAGCAGCAGGCCCCTCCCGGCCCCTGCCTCCCAGCAGCCCCAGCTCCTGGAAGGCCTCTGCCCATCCCAGAGAACGACTCAGCGGTTCAAGGCCCCACACAGCAGGCTGCTCCAGGTAGCGGCCCTCAGGGACAGTGGAGGTCCCTTGCCTGGACACCAAACTGCAGGCTCCAACTTCCCATTCTCCCTGACTATACCGGCCCCGTGTTATGTCACCTGCAGCAGCAGGCGAAGGCAGGGCCTCAGGTGCGCAGGAGCCTAGGTCCAAGCCACCTGCAAGTTCTCACTCTCCTTAAGAACATCTGTGACACACAGACAACAACCACAGAATATGAAGGCGAGGGGTGTCTCTCTTCATTCCAGTTCAACTTGAGAGGATGAACAGAAGAATCTGTTTTTTAATTACGACAAAAATATTATATGCAGCCTGTCAGGAACTGGGTGGGGAACAGGACATGGGTGTCCTCAGCCCCGTCCTAGAGGCCAGGGATGCCTGCCCTCACTCTACAAGCATGCAGCTTATCATGTGACACAGAAGAGGACCCAGGGCCGCAGCCTCCCTCCCAGCTCAGAGCCTGCCTCAACTCCCCTCCTGCTGGGGAACTGCTGCAAATTCCACCTCGACAGGGTCCAAGGCAGGGCAGGTTGAATGCAGCCCATGAAGGCCCCTGACCACCAGAGCCCAGCACGCTCAGCAAGGAAGAAAGAAGAGAAGGCCGGTGGGCAGGCTGGCTCCCCCAGATGGAGAACACCAGCAGGGCCTTCTGGGTAGGCTGCTGTGGGAGGACACCCTTCTCCACAGCCTCCCTTCAGGATAGAACTGCACAGCACCCCTTTCTGCAAGCTGGGACATATGCTATGGAATGTGCAGCGGAGACTCCCAGTAAAGATCTTCATACACAACGGACTCACTAGGACGCAGCTCTTCCGCTCACTCTTTCCTGCTGCGGCCCGGGGTGCAGGACTGCGGGCTGGCACTCACCCAGCCACAGAGATCCCAGGATGCTCCCCAGAGCAGCCCATGCCATGCCGACCCAGGGATGACACTGGTCACTGCGGGGCCTTTGCTCCGCCTCACACCTTTGCTTCCCTGTCCCAGAAACACCAGCATTTCGGCCTCCAGCTTGCAAGTCTCCTTTCGAAGGGAACTAACCCTGCTCACGAGGCCACTGCCCTCGGCACCGCCCCAAAGCTCCACATCCTACTACCCTCCCTTGGGGTTGAGGATGTCAACAAGTGAGTTTGTGGACACATTCAGCTCACTGTAAGGGGCTCTTTGTTTGTATTCTTTTTCCAGCTGGGGCAGCACCTGATTTTAAACCAATCTCTGTCACAACTACTATCACCAGTCAGGCAAAGCACAAGACCAGCCCCCACCTGCGGTGTCCACACCTCTGCTTCAGGGAGTGTTAGCCATCCTGTCACAGGCCCCTGCAAGGGTCAAAGCCACACTGGACCCTACTTGTAAAGGTTAAAGAGCTCAGCAAGAAGCTGCCGTGTGTCCCGGGGGGAGGAGAAGCCCAGCCAAAAGAGGGCTGAAGCAGACCACAAGCCCCGCCCACATGCAGGGACCTCTGGGAGAGTGGCCCTCTAGGTTGAAAACTCTGCCCCTCCACAAGGAGTGACACTTCCTGCCCCATGGAACCTCAGTTCTGGTGCCATACTGGTGCTCGGAATTCAGCAACCCCCACCAAGATCCTGGGCCCCCTGAGTTGGGGGAAATCAGCCACAGCTGCTAGCCCCAGTGCCAAAGCCCACCTGCAAGTGTGGACACAGCCTGCAGGGCCTGCCTCACCTGGCAGCCTCCTGCCCCCTCAGGGTCTCCTTCCTCTCCAGACTTCCCCCTAGAGCAGGTGGTGACCTGCACTGACCTGGGGTCCAGCTGTGAGGCAGTGGCCCAGCAGGTGTCTGGGGACCCCAACAGCAGGCCCACACACCAGTCACTGTGCTCAGTCCCAGGTATCCATAGTCAATCAAGACTAGAAAACAAATGGAAAATTCCAGAAATAAATAACTCATAATTTGTAAATGACTTTTTTTATTGCAGTACATTGCTATAATTGTTCTATTTTATTATTAGTGATTGCTCCGACTCTCACGCCTACTTCATGACTTCCCATACTTGAGGACACAGAGTAAAGGGCGGAGCACGCATGGGGGTCAGCCCTGCAGGAAGCCTCACGCTTCTCCCCACAGATGAGGGAGAGCTGGATCCAGCCGCCTCGAGTGTTGGGGCCACCTGCAGCAGGAACCCTGCCAGACCCCTCTGCCAGGGTGGAGGCTCACCCACAGGGACCCTTTTCTTCTTGAACATCTGTGCATTTTAATATAACGTCTCCAAATATCACCCTGCAATTATTTCCAAAGATTTAAATGGGATCCCCAAATACACACAATTAAGACCAAAATTGTAATTTAAAATTACTGTTAATTTGAAGAGAGACAAAACTTTCCCACCTCTAAGCCTGATGCAGAACACAGCACCCCAATGAACCCTCTGATGATGCTGAACTCCTGAGGGAGACAACACTGGACCCTCCCTGGGAGAAACGAGCCCTGAACCATGAAGAGGCTGGCAGTGAAGTCCACAAGATGCGCATTTTCCACCTGGGAAGCGGACAGTTCTCCAGCCCTGCACTGAAACAGCAGCCCTGTGAGGCTGAATGAGCGGCCAGGACCTGAGCCACACTGGGGCCAGCTGCTGCTCACGCCCCCTCCTGGCGGAAAGGGGAGAGGACTCTGGCCACTGCAGCAGCTGTACTGGGGCGGCTAGGAGGCGGGGGACAGCAGGCAGTGCCACCAGGGTCCCCACTGCCGCTCAGGAGCCTGTAACCTCCCACTCCTGCATGTCTTCCAGAGTCCAGGAGCTACAGCAACCAACTCGAACAGCATCCTCCAGAGGGCCACTGCGGGGCACGGGAGGAGCCCTTCGCTGCCCTGGGGCGGCACAGGTGAGCAGCACACCTACCTCCTCCACCAACAGATGCCTCCCAGCCGTCTTGCTAGCACTGGGGACCACAGGAGGCACCTAGGGCGAGAGCTAGCAGGGCGGGGAAGGTGGCTTCCTTAACCTGGCCTCCCGAGCAGTGAGCAGCGTTTCCAGGGAGGGCTGCTGGGACTCCAACATGGTGGGGGAGGGGTTTTGCTTGGGTCTCCTCAGAACCCAGAAGCCAAAGGCCATGACCCAACAGCTGCCCAGGGAAGAACAACCTACTGCCCATGGGTATGCCCATCTCTAGGGACACCCTGCAGGGCCCCCCAGAGGGACTGCCCAGGGGAGCCCTAAGAGGCATGGCAGTCACAGGAACCCAGCTAGCCAGTGCTCAACAGGACCGACTCCGAGGAAGCCATATGTGTCCCTTGGGAGAAGATGCCAGAATTAAACCACTGCTGGACCCAGAAGGCCCAAGCAGGCCATTAGTGGCAAGGGGGCCCTTCCCCAGACACTCCAGCCCTGGGGGCACCTCTGGCCAGCAAGGATGGAGATGCAGGCACAAGCCCAGCCAGCAAGAAAGGAGGCAAAAAGGGAGAAGAGGGGAGGTGGACAGCCCTCCCCCTACACCATGTTCCGGCAGTGAGAAGCTCTGAGATCTGAAATTATTCTTTATTGCCAAACACAACTGTTCCTGGGACTAAAGGTCACAGAAGAACTTTGTATGCCTTAGCACAACAGCCCCAAGGCTTGCCTGAATGTTCATTTGGCCAGGGAAGGACCTGCTTCCAGGACAGACTCAGAGTGACAGCTGGGTAAAGATACAGGCTCTTTCCTGCTCCATTCTCACCTGACCTGGGAGACACAGTGTAAAGGGCACAGGAACAGGGGACTCAGATGGCCCCGGGAGACAGCAGTGCTGGCTCTAGGTCGTGTGTCAGATATGACACACTCTTCTCCAACAGTTGTTCACCTGGCATCCATGGGCCACAAAACCACACACACGGGCTGCTCACAATATCTGGACCGACCCCAAGTCTATCAGGAACTGGCGAGATGGGCTGGAAGGCTGGAGGTGCCAAGACAAGCGGGCGACACAGGCTCTGGCCTCCCACGGCAGCCTGGCTCCTCTGTGGCTCCGCTGATTCTTCACGTGGAGAGAAGAGGGCCAAGACTGCACTCTGGTGATGTAACTGCTAGGAATCCTTTGATGCTGGGCAGAAACAACTTCCTATTTAGGCTAGATGGCAGATCTGTACACACACACACGCACACACACACACACACACACACAGTAGAACTGTGGTCTTGAGGAATACAAAGTCACCCCTCCCCTGGTAGAATTAGGAAAATATTTTTTAGACTTGTGATTAAGAGAGCAACAGATGGTGAAGATTTAGAAATCTGTTTATGAGAATCTAAACCAGTGGAGAGACCAACAGGGTGTGGGAATCGGGGTGCTTGTTTCTCTGCACTGCCAGCATCCCACCCCTGCAGTCCCAAAGCAGAGCACTGGGAACGGAGGGGAGGGGCGGTGGAGCACTGTACACAGGACGAGGGTGAAGCGGCTGGGAATCCAGAGCTACTACAGAAGAGCCCCTTTGTCTACGCCAATGGCTCCCTGGGGCTCTGGCTCCAGCACCACCAAGGCACCTTCTAAAGACCATGACAGGAGGCCTGCAGTGTCCCAGCTCAGGGCCGCACAGCAGCAAGGGGCGCTGTCTCAAGTCTCTCTACCTCAGGACCAGCAGGAACTTGCCCCCTCACTCTGTCGCAGCCCACCCTCCACTCCTGTCACAATATCCTGAGTTGGGGCCTATACTAGAAAGAAACTTACTCAGCTCACAGCCGTGGAAGCAGGAACTACAGGCTGGCAGTCCCAGCCCTGCAGCCTGCAGTGAGGGTCCCCTGGGCTATGTGCGACATGGTGGAAGGGCAGGAAGGGAAACAGCTGTGTGCAGAGGAGGCTGAGCCCACGGAGCAGACTCGCTTTGCAGCTAGCCACTCAGGAGCGTTACCAGGGCCCCACAGAAGTCAGCCTCACCGCTCCCGAGGCCCCCCATGACCTGCCGTGAAAGCCCTCCTCTAGAAGGATCCTCCACCTCTTGACAGCATTGTGCTAGGACCCAAGTTCCCAACATAGGAACTCTTGGGGGATAAACACATCCAAACCACAGCTCAACCATCTGTGTCTCTCGTTCAACAGGCACAGCAGACCACTCAGATCAGCAGCCTCTGCACTGGGTGGCTTTGTCTTGTTGTTTTATCACTTTTGGTGTTTCCATCCAAAACATGCCCAGCTCTCCCCTAGGTACCAAGATAAGAAGGAACACACAGACAGAGTTCTGGAGTTCTGGAGCCTTTTCTGCACAGTTCTGGAGATCTGTCCAGAGCTTACATGCCAACAGACAAGACAGACAGATAGAGTTTGCCATCAAATAAAGAATGTACTGCTGGTGGGGATAAGGATCAGGAGGGAAATCAAAACAGGAAAAGAGCCGGCATGTCAGCTCTAGCATGCAAAAGGTTCAGAGTCCTCACTCCCATCCTCGTGACAAGAAGAGCGAGACAAACAAAATCAGTGAGCTTTCTCAGGCCGATCAGGAAGTTACACTTGATAATTACCACATTGAGATATAGACAGAGACATCTGACGACCTGCGGCAGAAGCACTGAACCAGAGTGTGGGTGCTTTTGACAAATTTCTGGAAGCAGAGTGTGGACTCAGGTGACAGCTAGAAACTCCTGGGGCCTCTTAGAAGCTCCCCAAAATTTTGGGCCTTATCTCCAAGATCTCCACTAGGTGCTCATTGGGAAAAGCCAGGAAAAGGCCCAGGGAGATAGCTCAGTAGAATAAGCACTTGTCTGGCAAGTGAAGGGTTCTGAGTTCAATCCCCCATACTGCAAAAAAAGAAAGAAAGAAAGAAAGAAAGAAAGAAAGAAAGAAAGAAAGAAAGAAAGAAAGAAAGAAAGAAAGAAAGAAAGAAAGAAAGAAAGAAAAGCCAGGAAATATCCGCCAGCAGCTCTGATAAAAGCAATCTCTGCGAATTCACCCAGTCTTCTGTAGTACAAAGCAAGACAGGCTCAGCAGATGGGCTGCAGACCTGCTGCAGACTGGGGGTGCAGGGGGACTGGACCCACAACCTTGCAGCAGAGCTGTGATAACACTACATTAAGTCAGAGAAGCCAGGTCGAACAGGCAGGTCCCAAATTTTCTGATTTCTACTGGTAGCTGCCAGGGACCAGGGCAGGAGAGGGATGTGGGCTGGCTGCTTAATGGTTACGAATGTTTCCCTCAGGGACGGTGACAATGTTTTGGGACCAGAGAGATGATGGCTACACAGCATGAGGAGATAATAAATATTTTAAATGGGTAATGGTTTGCTGCTGAGATGAATACAGAAAGCAAGGCACATATAGCCCCCCATAGAATACCACACAGCATAGGGCAGGCCAAATAGCTCAGTGGATTAAAGAGCCTGCAAGCAGGTGCAGGTCCTGGGGATTCGATCCCTGGGCCTGCCGTGCTGGCCCTGTCCTAGAGTGTACTAAGATGGCAACTGAGACTGGGCATGGTGGCACACGCTTGCAATTCCAGCTCTTGGGAGGCTGTAAACAGGCAGATGACTATGAGTCTGATCTAGTAGTGAAACCCGGAACACCCTGTAGGCCCTTCCCTAAAATATTTTTTTAAAACAATACCATACAGCACAGAACAATGACGAGATCCTGTCACATAGAACAACAGAGATGGAATTAGAGATCTTCACACTAAGAAATCAGCCAACAGAAAGCAGTGTGGACTGGCCTCCGCCTGAAGTGGAATCTAGGAGCTGGGAAGATAGCTCAGTGGCATAAGCACCTGCCAGGGAAGCATAAAGCCCTGAGTTCTATCCCCAGTACCACAAAAAAAAAGTGGGATCTACACAAGCTGATCTCAGACATTGGGAAGAGAATAAAGGTCAGACAGGGGAGAGGGTAGGAGAAGGGAAGGGTGGAAAACCCTGAAGAGTAGGTACCAGGTTGAAGCCTGGCAGGCAGAAGTGCTTCAGCACAACAGGGCGAGCACAGACAATGACAAGGATCCGTTTATTTCAAAAAATAAAGAAATGATGATCGTTGGCAGGCACGGGCTTGGACGCTGTGCCATGGATCCCCACTACCTTGGATATTCTTTGCTTTTTACCTATCAGCTTTTCAAATGATTTTAAGACTGTTAATTTTATATTATGCAAATTTGCCCCTATTTTTTTTTAACACAGACAACATCCTTTTATTTATTTTTAAGATGGGGTCTCACTATGTAGCCCAGGCCTTAAATTCACTATGTAGCCCAGGCTGGCCTCAAACTTGCAGCAGTCCTCCTGCCTCAGCCTCCTGAGTGCTGGGATTGCATATATCAACAAAGACATCCTATATAATGCTGAGACACTGGACCCACACCCTCTAACCTAGCACAGTGCCTTCCCAGCCTGGAAAGAGGGCGACGCGAGAGTGAAGATGACCAGGTTGAGGAAGGGCCAGGGACCACTGAAAAAACAACACAGAAGATCTGCATCTAATAATGACATTGGACAGAGCACCGGAGGGCACAAAGGTGAGAGCCCCAGTGGATGGAGGAAGAGTCGCACCCCTCCTCCTCCACCCACCATTGCCCCCTGCAGCACCCAGAAAGAGCAAAGAATGGAAACCATGGCACAGACTGAGGGTGAAGCAGAGGCAGGCTCCTGCACAACGGAGGGCCTCGGGCCTGGCAGCGCGAGGGGGTGGGGAAGAGCACACTGAGAAGGGGGCCACGACACAGAAGACGCCAAGCATGGAGCCACAGCCAAGTGGCCCACACCCACGGCACACCCTCAGTACCCCAGGCCAGGTGACCCAAGACAGGCCCATTCGTCCCTGCCCCACTAAGAGGCCGTGGCCTTGTCCACCAAAGAAACCAAAGTACAGGTGAGCCTCAGAGACACAGTGATTTAGCTCCAGACCACTGCAATACTGTAACAAAATACACCGAGCCATTGGAACAGTTCGATTTCCTAGTGCACATAAAAGCTACATTTGCACTGTACTCTAGCTATTCTGTATGTGAGGATACTGAAAAATACAAGCGGGGCATGGTGGCACATGCCTGCAATCTCAGCACTTGGGAGGCTGAGGCAGGAGGATCCTTGGGAATTCAAGATCAGCCTGGGCTACACAGTGAGCTCAAGGCAGGCCTGAACTACATAGTGAGACCCTGTCTCAAATAGACAGAACAAAATAAAATAAAAGCAACATATATTTCCTAATTGCAAACTATTGCTAAAAAACACTAATAATAATCTGAGCTGTAGGGAAAATGGCACTGATAGAATTATTCAATGTGAAGTTGCCACAAACCTTCAATTTAAAAATTGCAAAGCACAATAAGATAATGCATTACTATGTTTTGGATCTGGGGGATGTTTGTTACTGTTGCTTCATATGGATTTTCCTGACTAATACATACTATATAAGGATTTAACCTAAAATGCCGATATAGCTGTATTGGTTAAATGGAACAGTTCTAAGCAGGATAATATGTGCATTCAAATCATATTTGGTACAATATATGGTCAAGAAATATGATTGTAGGCTAGAGACATAACTCATTTGTAAGCACTTACATACCATGCACAAGGCCCTTGGGTTCAATCCTTAGCATCACACACATACACACACACACACACACACACACACACACACAAGTGCCTTATTTTGATAAATTTGGAGTTAAGTCCCAGAAAAAAATAGGCCAGAAGTAGTGAACTTGGGGGAAGGAGGAGGAATTGTATAGGAAAGTGAGTGTCGCGGCCTGCTGTCTTTCCACTAACTTCTAATATATGTCTACGTATTAATCTGAGCAAATAAAAATAATCTTGAAAAAGTGAGTGGAGACATTGGGTCATGACCAAGGCAAGCGTGGGCTGCATGCAGCTTGGCAGAGCTGGTGCTGGCCTGCTTAGAAGGCCACACAGGCAAATCCACACACAGGCCAGTCCTACCTGCCAGGACACGCCCTGGTGCCATGACATTTGTGGCTGAAAGTACAGGCAAGGGTCCAAAGTCCAGTTGCACCACTCGAGTGTCAGCAACAACCTCAGCTTTCTCCCTGACCTTCTGTGGTGACATCAGGGGAACAACTGCTGCTCTCTCAGCACCAGATGTGGTACGAAAGGGGCAAAATGTAGTAGAGTAAAGCTGCTCACATCATGACCAGGATGTACAGGAGAGAGAGGAAGATGGAGGGATGAGTTCCCACAATGCCCTGAAAAGGCCACACCCCCATGACCTCACTTCCTCTCGCTAGGCTCCACCTTTTAGAGGTTCCATCACATCCCCAATAGAGTCAAGTTGAGGACCAAGCCTTTAACACATGAGCCTTTGGGGTACAGTCCAGATCCAAACCATAACAATTATCTTTCCCAAGTTACTCTGCACCGTGAATAATTATGTGCTATATTTTTATGTGACTGGCAGTAGGACAGATTTTCCACACCAGCGTCACCATCACTACACAAGCAACAGTGTGCCATGATGTCAGAACAGCTACAGTGTCTCAGCAGCAGGAATTTTTCAGCTCATTATAATCTTACGCAGTCACTTCCGGGCCAGGACGCTCTGACATGGTTGGTATCTGTCTGCGCTTGAAGGAGCTGCCATGCAGAGTGGGCTTCCAGAAGAGCTGATCAGGGAAATCCCTGGGCTCCATCACCACAGTGCAAGAAGGGGCACAGGACTGCAGCACAGAGGACACAAGGCCCTGGGGCAACAACAGAGGGGTGGGAACGGGTGGCTCCCACGGACAGGACCAACAGAGTCACTGAAAAAACAAGTCTGCTGTCTGGCCATTTGTCCTCGAGCAACAGTCATTCTCTTCCCTTATTGTTCTTCTCTAGAGACATTGGGTCTCTGCATCTCCAGGTGCCACATATGTGGATTCAACCAACCATGGATGGCAATATTTTTAACCATCAAGTTCAAAATGTCACCACATGCTGGCTGTAGGCCATCACGCTCATCAAAAGTCCCTCCTAGCTGGTTTTCTACACCTGTAATCCTGGTCCTCGGGAGGCTGAGGCAGGAGGATCACCATGAGTTTGAGGCCAGCCTGAACTACATGGTAAGATCCCACTTCAAAAAAAGTCACCACACACTGAGCACACGCGGTGTCCACGCTACGTCACGGTGAGTGGGCAGGCACCGCTGTCGCACCTCCTGAGTGTTTTCCAGGACTCACTGCTTAAGCACTGTTCACCTCGTGACTCATTTGTACACTGCGCAGTTAGGGCTACAATGGCTGTACCCATACTGAACACAAACACAGGTTTTCTTGTCATTTTGTCTGCTGACATAGTATACAGCTATTTCCATAGCACTTGCATCATATGAAGAATTATTAGGACATCTAGAGAGGATTCGAAGGCATTGGAAGGTTGGCGCAAGTTCTATACTTCAAATACCATGCCATGTTATATAAGGCACTTGTCCCCACAGACACAAAGGGACAGCCACACGTGTAAATCTGCGAAAACACAGAATGATTTTGAAATGAGTGCTAGCTGCGCCGAAGCTTCTGCTGGAAGATGAGTGCGCCGCCCCTCTGCTCACAGCTCCTGTTTAGCACCTCAGCTGAGACTCCTACAGGACGAGTGTGTCAGGCCAAGCGCCCCGGGGACCGAGACACATCCTACTCACCCGGAATCTCTAGGCACGAGATGCCTCTCACCAGGTCTGCGGGACACTCCTGAGACACGGCGGTGGCTCGCTCCCACGGGAGGCAGCAGTGCTTGAATCTTCACAAGACTGTAAGGAAAAAGATCACAAACAGGGCATTAACTGGCTGGAAGAGCGAACAGCTCATTCATAGAGAGGGGAGCTGCGTGCACACGGGGCCTACAGCCTAAAACCTCAAAGCAGGACGAGGACTCCAGGATTCCTCAGGGCAAGCAAGCATTCGATAAAGCAAAGTCAAGAGCGACCACAATCCTGCCTAAGTTTTCAAGGGCACCGCCACACGTACACGCAAAGGTCAGCGACTACAGACGCCAGGTGCTTTGAGGCTGTGCGCCGTCCGGCTCCATGCGAAGCACGTGGAAAAAGGCACTGCTCCAACTCTCTTGGACAGAGATATGGGAAACCCCGGCCATTAACACTGCAGCTATCCTCCGCCCTCACAGGAAATGAGGCACGTTCATCAAAAATCCTTCCTAGCTGGTTTTCTACAACAGCAAGCTGCTGCTGGGGTACAGGGCTTAGTGTAATTGGGGTTATTCCTCTTAAAATTGTGCTGGGGGGGGTGCAGCTCATTGGTAGAGCACTTATCTATGTTGTAAGGCTCTGGGTTTGATTCCTAGCACTGCAAAAGAGCGTTTACCATGGATGAAGACAGGGGAAGATGCTACCAAAAAAAAGGTGCGACAGTGTAAGTGCAGATGCCCAGAAGAAGCCCCTGGGAGGGCAAGGGATGCTGCTTCTGCCCCCTGGGTGCAGACAGTGGTCTGCACATAGCCACACTCACACCAGTGCTGCCTCCTCTCCACAAAACGACAGCAGTCCTGAGACACCGCGCCTCACGGTCCACCCAATTCTTCTCCCGTCTGCTCCCCACCTGGCCCAAGGAGGGACCCAATCCCGTTGCTTATGGACCTTGAATGTCAGCCACCACCCTGCTGTTCGCTGCTCCCCAGGGCCATGTCCCACAGCGGAGGCCTCCTAGGTGGGGCAGTGATGCCCGTATCCTCCACGGGCCTGCTGGGACACGGAAAGGTGCTGGGGGCACTGTCCTCCATGGCAACTCAGGCACCCCACCCTCTCCCTTCACTTGGGGGCAGCACGCAGGCACAGCACCCCGCACCAGGGTCACTGACTGTCCTTGTGCACCCCACCATAAGGCCCACGCTCTCCACATCGCTTCTTCTATGCTCCTGTCTAAGCCATTCCTCTTATCGTTCCCATGGAATCTTCCTAGCAAACTCCCCCTCCCTCATTCTTTAAAACCCATCTAGGCACAGGGGTCGGGGGCTTCATCCCTGGGCCTGCCATGCCAGCCCTGCCCGGGGGGCATGCTGAGAAGGCAGTTGAGACTGGGCGTGGTGGGGCGCGCCTGTAATCCCAGCTCCTGGGAGACTGAACACAGGCAGATCACTACAAGTCCGACCTAGCAGTGAGACCCTGAACACCCTATAGACCCTTCCCTAAAAATAAAAACTAGGAGTCGCATCCCCAACTTCAGTGGTAATCACACTGTGCTTAGCCATGTCTTTTTTTTTTTTTAATTTTTGTTACATGTACCATTTAGTTACCTTGGGGAGTGGATACATATACATAATACATTTTTTTTTTCTTTTAGTCTCTCTACTCTTCCTTAATTCCACGTCCCCTGTTTTGATTCTTTCAGTATTGCTGATGGTAGCTCATGTTATGGCACATAATTTACATTCATTAAGGTTAGCAGGACCCTGGACACCTTCCCCTTCCCCTCCTCCGTGGTCCCAAGGACCCCTGCCCCACTGCGGAGATCCTTCCTGCATCCATCCCGCATTACGCTCCTCCTCCTCGGCCCCTAGCCCGTCCTGCTCCTGCAGTTCTCCATGTGTCCCCGACATCCTCTCCCGCTCCCTCAGTGCCCCTGCTCCTCTGGGGCCACTTCACCCCATGGAAGCGTGTGCATTCAGACTGAAGAGCAGCCTCAGAGACAAGAGAGGGAGTTAAGGGGCTGCAAGGCCTGGAGAGGGCAGGGGTCAGAAGAAAGATCAAAGACATGGGGCAGAAAGAAAGATGCCCCACCAGGGGCTGCAGGAGCCTACAGAGCAGTGACTGTACTCAAGCTGGTCCTCATCTGACAGGCAAAAGAGGCCACCAGAAGTTTCTGACAGTGGAGAAACACGTTATCCAAACAGGGCAGGATGACCTAGGGGAGCAGGGGCCACCCCCACAAGTGCCCCCAAATGGGAATGCAGAGGTCACTCTGGGTCAAACTTTCACAGCCCCTGGGGGAGAAGGGGCCATCCCGGCATCAGCCCCTCTGGGGAATGAAGCTGTGCAGGACAGGCCTGCAAAGAAAGCCCCACCAACCACCTCCGCCCATTCCCCTGGACCCCAGCCCTGCATCCAGATTGGGAACAGGCCCAGGCCCATCCAGCTCTCCAGGAGCCACCACTAGTTCCCAAATCACAGGTTCGCACAGTGGCCAGCAGCAGGGCCGCTGTAACCATCTGTCCATGACCTGGCCCAGGGCCCCCACCTGCAGCATGCTCCCAAGGCTAAAACTATGGCCAGCTTCGTGGCCACACTCTTCTTTCACAGTGTCCCAAGGGCAGACCTGCTGCCAGGCGTGCAGGAGCCTGTGCCTGCCCACTCATCCTCTTCTGGTCAGCAGCTCTGGCAGGGCCAGCACACAAGGGGCACAGGCTCTGAGCTGTCTGCGCCCTGCTGCGCTCAGCAGGCTGCCCTCCTGGGTGGGCACAGGCACACCTGCCCTGTCTCTGGGCTCGGTCACTCTCTGGGTCAACCAGTGGAAACATCTGCAAGGAAAAGCAAATACTCCAGCCACTAATAAACCCTGCACCACTAACTGGCACCCAGGGGAGCAGGGTTCCCAGATGCCAGCCACTGCTATCCCCACTCATTCCTCACCCAGGAAAAATCAGAGCCAGCTTTGGCCTAGTACCTTACTGCAACAGCCTACCTCATGAGGTATGGAGACCAGCTGGGAATGGCCAGGCCAGGCCTGCCAAAGGACAGCCAGGGCCACTGGGAAAGGCACAGTAGCTGTCCACATTTAACTGTTACGCACAGACCCAGCTGGCCTGGGGCCCCTGAATGGCAGAGCAATGGCCAGGCTCTGGAGGATTGGGCTCTTACAGTCAGCCTGCCCAGGGCCTGGGGCCATGTCATCCCTCCTGACCTGCCCAGGGAGCCAATTGTGCATCCCGCATCTGGTCACCCAGCCCTGTCCGGAGCCCTCTGCACTCACACCTACTGCCAAGTGCATTGCCCGCCCCCTCCTGCAGTCTTCCCTCGGCTGGGAGTTTCCACCACATCCCAGTCCAAGCTCGCTGCCCAGGCAGCTCAGCAAAGCCATTCTGTGGCCGAAGTCTGCAAGGGCTTTCTGGGCAAACATAAACGCCGGGTGTGGGAAGGCAGCAGGGAGACCGGCAGGCCCAAGCAGCGAGGGCTGGTCACGTGGTGCGGAAGATTCTGCCGGCAGCAGCACCAGGGCCACCATTCCTCCAGCAGCGCACACTCCCCTGAGTGTCCCAGCTCTCCCAAGTGAGTCTCCATGAAGTATTGTGTCCCCTCCACCCTAAGAGACAGCAATTCAAGGCTCCACCGGGCTCCCTTGCGCTTGGCACTGAAGAGCTGCTCGCCTCCACCTACAGCCACCCTGTCCCACTCAGTGCTTACGTGCTCAGGCTGCAGCCTCAGAGCCACCCAGGACCCATCCCCCGCCCCTGCCCCACCCACGCGACTCTGCCTCTGAAATGCAGACTCCCAGCACTGCCCCTGCCCTCGCCAATGCCTAGGACCAGCCTCCAGCCCCTAGATGGCAAGGGTAGCTCCTAAGAGCTCACTGCTTCTGGTGCCCTCCTTGCCATATGCCTCAGCACTTCCTCCTGATGCCACGTCTTCACCACAGCCCGAGACCTACACATCCTTCCAGCTCCCCCGAAATAGGCCATCCTTGACACACAAGCAGGGACCACCTCAGGGCCCTGGCACAAGCCCTTCTCTAAGACCTGCACATACCCTCCCTCCTCTCTGCTGTGTTGCTGTGCATGTGTTCTCCCTGGCTGCCTTATTTAAGACCATGGTGCATGCTGCAGCTATTCCTGACCTCCTGCCCTGCTCTGGGTTCTCCTCTGCACTCACTATCCCCTAAATGCAGCACCCTCATTCGCTTGGTCATTGCTAGTCCAGATTTTCATTTTGCAGCTGTAGTTCAGAAGGAAGCACGGATGCACCACGCCCCCTGGGGCTACAAGTCCAAGGCCCCCACCACGCCAAATCCCAGCCCTGACTGCTTCTCAGTGACACCCTCTGCAGTCACAGGCACAGGGCAAGGGGCCCAGGCTGCAGCCGGTCTGCCTGCCTGGCATCTTAGAACTCCAGCAGCTGCTTAGCTCCTGTCTTCCACCTTCCCATCTGCCACGTCCCAGCAGCGGTGACCTCAGAAAGCGGCTGGGAGCAGGGTGAGCGCATGTAACACACACCAACCTGCCCTGGCCAAGACCACATGGGGGCTGAACAGCACCTAACATCCCAGGCTGTTTTGGGACAAAGAGCAAAGAAAAGCTCCTCTGCAGAAACAGGGGAAAAGATGGAAAGAAACAAAGATTTTAGGCAAAATAAAGAGAGGAAATGGAAATCAGTGGCCTAAGCAAAAAATGAACTGCATTCCACCAGACACCCTTCCAAAATTCTCCTTACTGACCACAGGAACACATCCCTGCTGCCTTCTCAACAACACTTTGTGGGCAGCAGGAAATACCTAGGGGCACCAGCATTTTCCTGAAACAAAATACAATAACGCTCCCTCCACGCTGGATGGAAGCATCCCTATCATGGCTTCGATGGATAGATCCAGGGCGGTGGACCGCGGCACGGATGGTGAGCACTAGAGCCAGAGCCCCTGCCTGTCCGCAGGGCTTCCAGAAGGATCCAGCCCTCTGAGCTCAGGAGCCCATTTTCCGGCCAGTCCTGAGAAGAGAGGAACAAGTGACAGAGATGCACTTCAGCTTGGACAAGGGTCTGCCCTGGGGCCCACATGGGCACAGATGAGGAATTGGGTCCTCAGGGATGGGGGCCAGTCCCAGGCTGGTGGGTAGCTTGGTGCCTCCTGAACTCTGACCCTTTCGGCCCAGGCAGCCCCTACATAAACTGCAAGGGCTGGGGCCCAAGGCAGTCTCCAGCCCGGCCACTTCCCATGTCCACCTCCAGCACCCAGGCTAGAGCTGGATTTACAGGCCAAGTCCATGGCCTCAGAAAAAGCAACAGGTGGATTTGCTTTCTTCCACAAAAGCTCAAGTGTGCAGGTATGCACCATCCCACCAGGCCCTGTCCTCTGCACATGATCCCAGAAGCATGGGCATTTGTGAATGCGCCACCCTGGGAAGTCGCTGGGCTCTGGGGATTCATAGGCCCTGGCAGCACAGCATAATGCAGCCCCCTGGATGCTTATGCAGACTGAGAAGGCAGCAGGGCCACCCAGGTAAGTGGTTCAGGAAAGAGAACTGACTGAAGTACCTGTGAGAGTCCCAACCACCGGGCTTCCAGGGCCTCGGAGAGTGGTACATGAGGAGCCTGAAGCAAGAGCCAGGACCAGCAGAGAGCACAGAAGTTCCACAGTGTGGCAGCTAACAGATTCAGACAGGGCTGCCACGGCTGCAGAGTGACAGCCCCACAGGAATTCTACCAAGGCAGAACAAGCCACTGGCTCAGTGTCACAGAGTTCAAGGAGCACCCAGGTCTCAAACTGTGGGCAGCCACACCCAGAGCTTTCTCTGCCCTGACCTGCTGCAGCCCCTGGGGATGGGGGTAGGGGTGCACCCTGGGCCCAGCACACTCGTAGGATGCAAGGGAGGATATGATAATATGGTCACCCCTTGAGTATTAAGTATGTTTTTATGCTTTCCAGCTTTTGAGAACTTCATGATTTTGTTCTAAGGTAGAGATGTTTCTTTTAACTTTCCTAGAAAAAAAAAAAATCCTCAATGTGTTCAAAGAGAGATGGAGTGAAGGAAATGCCACGAAAAATGCACCCATTCTCCAGATGGGCTATAATTTTCCCACAATACGTGAAGGGTTCCTCATTGGACAGATGTGACTTTGAGGCAGAGCACCCCAATGCACCCCTGCACTCTGGTGGGAGCTGCCCTCAGACTGCATGGCAGATGCCGTGCCATCCACGTAACTCGCAGGTGTGCTCGGGTAAGCATCCGCTGGACTTGCAGGACGCCTGGAGCAGGATGCCGTCAGGACCAGAGCCTTCTCTGAGCTGGGCTCTAGGCTCTAGTGTCTGACGCCTCAGAACCCCCTTGCTCTCACCCACTCGGCCGCACACCTGACCCGGGCCTCTGGGCACTCGGGCCTCTCCCCAGGACTCCTGCCTGGCTCTGGGCGGCCGGTCCACTCCGCATGGCCACCAGGGTGCTCCTGCCGGCACGCACAGTCTCTCACTGCACACTCTAGGTGCGCACATCCCTGGACAGTGGTGACACTCAACACAACGTTCTCCAATTTCACAGTATCTATTATGCATTTTGGCCCTTATTTACACTTTCAGTTCTCCACACCAGAAAAAAATAAGTGATATCTGAACATGTGTGTCTGACTCATTTCAGCTAAGAGTATGGTCCCAAGGTCCACCATCTAGGACTGTCTCGAGCTTATCCTTCTGCATGGCAGAGCTATACTCCACTATGTACCAAAGATACATCTTCTTTGGGCATTTGGGTGTACATAGATCGCTGTGGTGTGACGCACGTAATTCTTTCACGAAGATACCCAGAAGGTGAGAAGCGGAGGTGAATGGAATCTCTCCTCCTGGTTCTTTGAGGAATCCCCACATGGATTTCCAGTGATTGTACCGGTCTTTACTCCCACCGACAGAGAAGAAGGGTTCTTTTCTCCCCACAGCCCCTCCAGCATTTGTTATTGGTTGATTTCTTGATGACAGCTGTTCTTTCTGAGGTAGAATCTCAGGGGTGTCTTAAGTTGTGCCTCTCAAATGACCAATAATGTTCAATACTTTATATTAAATATATTTTATTAAATATATTTACCTATTGTAAAGTATGAAGACAATTTTGAAATGAAAAGGGGACAGGGCAGTGAGATAGTACATCAGACCAAGCACCTGCCTTGGGAGCACGGGGACTAGGGTTCAATCCGCAGCCCCACATGCTGCACCCACCCCATCCTCGGGGTGCACTGAGCCTGTGAACGAGTCTAGGCATGGTGGCACATGCTTGTAATCCCAGTGCTGGGGAGGCTGAAAACAGGAGGATCACTACGAGTCCGAGCTGCACACTGAGAACTTGTATCAAATACATTTAAAAGAAAGAAAGAAAAGAAAAGAGGAGAATTAGGGAGGAGGTAGAAAAAGGAGAAGAAAAGAGAAAAAGAAAAAATAGAAACAAAGCTTTTGTAAATAAGGAGAAGGGGATGAGGAGTCGAAGAAAGAGGAGGGCAATGGGAAAAAAATAAGAATCAAAAAGTGAGACTACCTAATAAAACTTACAGAACTGAAAAAAAAAAAAAAAAAAAAAAAAAAAAAAAAAAAAAAAAAAAAAAAAAAAAAAAAAAAAAAAAACTAGATATCCAAATTAAAACAGGTCCTTATTTGTCGAAGTCCTCTAAATAAGAATATTTATTCAGACACATTTTATAAATATTCTTATACTTTACACTATTCGATCTTATTATTTGAAAAAAGAAAAAGAAAAAAGATGTTTTCTGAGAGAAACCGCAACGGGGCTGGGGCAGCTGGGACCGGGCCTGGAGGAAGGGAAAGTTCCAGAACCACACAACGCTGACAGCGCTCAGGAAAACGCTTAAAGCCCCCGCACTCTGCTCCTGAAGGGAGCGAACATCATGGCGTGTGGATTTAATCTCCACACAGCTATTAAAAAGCCCACCCATAGTCAGCGCCCACCCTCTCCCTCACCACCCCGCCCCCAGAGGCCCTTCTGTCACTCAGATCTCAGGATGGCATGACAGGCCCATGCACCCTGCGCACCATGGCCTCCTACCTCACCGCTCATCGTGCCCCACCTCACAGGTCCCTGCCCTTCCTCAGACCCTCTGGACCCCGCTGGTCAGCACCAGCACTTCTGCCCTTCTCAAGAGTGGCCTTGTGGATGCCACCTCCAGCTCTCCGCCTCAAGCTGCGCCCCCTTGTCCCCGCTGAGCCGGCCCACCCTGGCCATCTGCTGTGTTCAGTGAGGAATCCCTACCACCTAAGACAGGGTTCAATGGTGACCCACGAATGTGGACTCAATGACAAGCTTGTCCCTGAACAGAACAACGCTCAGGGAGGCCCAAGCCTTTCCAGGCCACCGACTTCAGGGTACGGGGGCTCCCAGTGGCAATTCCTATCCTCAGATCCACACTGCACTTAGGGTCCCAGTACTCGTGCATGCTTGGCTCCTCCTACTCAGCGCCAGAAGCCTGGAGCCAAAGCTCTGTTGGTGTGAGTGATGCAGGCCCCTCTGGCCTCCAGCCCAGAATGGTAGCCCACCCTAGGGACTGGGGCACAGGCTCCACCTCCTGAACGGCCAGGGCCAAATGCCCTTAAGCAAGGCTTCCCTATGGGACAGTGGGTGACAGCCTGTTGCAATTTCCACACCTACATCCAGGCTATTTTCTGTTTCAACAAAAAGAGAGGCCAGTTCTCAGTCTGAAAATCTCTGAAATCCCTTCCTATCATGCGTCTATTCATCCTCGCAGTGAACACGGTGGGGACAGCAACATTTAGGGACATGGGCACTCCCCCAGGAAGTGACAGCAGCCCCATGCAGAACATGGCGCCTTGCTCCACTCCCTGTCCCTGGAGATGACACAGAACCCTGCTTCCTGCTCTGAAGCCCTGGCTTTCCATTGCTCTGGAGGCACTCACACCCACCCCCACACAGCCAGGCCCACGCAGATGCTGTTAAACCCCTCTCCAGCCTGCCCGGGATCCGGACAGACCATGCCAGGAATCCTAGAGGGAAGGAGGGGGAAAGCTGAGCACAGGGCTTCCCTTCTGAGAGGCCAAGGGCTTTACCTTCCCTGTCACAGAATCCCTGCCTTCTAAAGACAGGGGTGTGGGACACCAGAACCCAGCCCTGCTCCGGTGTTGCTCTCCCTTCCTGGGTGGGCCACGGCTTCTTTTTGAGCCTGCACTGTGCACTGGCCACTGTTCCAGTGGGCCATTCCAAACTGAACAAGGGCGTTGGCTCTGGAGCTTCCAGGGCCTGGTCAGAATCCCAGCTCTGCCACTCCCAGGCTCTGTGACACAGGGTGTGTTACTTAACCTCTCTGGGCCTCATTTCCCTCAGCTTGGAATGGAACCAACACTCTCTAGCGTGCAGTGCTATGGTTCATTGGGGAAATTGCCTGTGTGCGTCCGCACACTGCCTTAAAGGGTCCGCAAGTGCTGCAGATGCTGTGATTCCTATCTGGAGTGATGTGTGCAGGAAGCAATTTGGGGCAGCTCCACTATAGCACCCTGGAGTCTCAGCTGCAAGCAGCTGCACCAGGGAGAGCACACTGAGGTGGCCAGGAAGGGCGCTGGATGGGTGCCATTCCCAAGAAACAGCCAGCTTCCAGCTCTCGGGATGCCCTCGCCATGCCACAGGAAGTAAAGCCAAGAAGGATCAAACCCAGCATCCCGCACACGGGCACAGGGGAGCGCCCACCCCTGAGCTACATCCCCATCCCTTTTCCCAAGGCCAGCCATGAGCTTTTGGGCACCCTGCCTCAGCCTCCCTTGCAGCTAGGATGAAGTCATTGGCCACCACGTGTGGCCAAAGGTAGATTCTTAAAACAAGAGTAAGTTTGTGAGACACAGGAACAACTAAGCCTCTTGGGAAACAAACGTATGTTAGCTGAGCCGTGGTGCATTTGTCAAAGCGCTCAGAATTACCAGCATGAAGAGGAAACTTTCAGGCATACTCCAGACTTTGGGGAACAGTGAAGTTCCGCTAATTCATTGCATCAAGGTAACAAGGAGGACCTTGCTACATGCATGAGGGTACACAGACAACTAGGAACTTCTGCTTACTTTTTCAGCAAATCTTAAAATTGGTGAAAAACAAAAACACCTTATTTTTTTAAAAAATGTGGTAGTCAGGGCACTATTCGGTAACCATGACTACAATTACAGAGCCAACAAGCCGGAAGATGGAAGACGGAGCTGAGGGACTCTCCCAGAATGCAGTGGAAACAGACGCTGGGAAGAAGCCTCGAACGAGAACAGGCGCCTACGAGCTGGGCCAGAGGTCGCCCAGCCCCACCACCAACCTGGCTGCGCAGATATCTCTATAGCCTGTCACTTTTAAAATACTGGAAACAACCCAATGCCATAAATAGAATCATCAAATAAATTATGGCAGAGTCTACACGTGGCAATACTGAGGCATGGAAAGAAACCAAAACAATAAAAGCAACAACAAAAGAGGTGGCTCAGTGCGCCCTGGCACGGAGAGCACTTAAGGCCCACAAGCGTGTGGCTACCGATCCCAGACACAGACCACGGAGCTGCCCAGCAAGCGTACAGCTATTCCCGAGGCCCTGCACGGAGTCAGAAGCGCCCAAACTAACGCCTGGCAGAAGATTCCCCCATCAACGCGCTCTGTGGAGGGGAGAGAAGAGGAGGCCAGAGATGCGATCACTTCGTCTTGTTAAATATGAATGTGCTAGCTGAATCTTTTACCAAGATCCATTTATTTTCTGCCAGCGTTATACTCAAACTCGCTGTTCTATCCAGGATTCCCTATTCTAGCCAGGCAGGCATGAGCACAGTGAAGAAGGACCCCCTGGGTGGAGGGGGTCTGCCACAGAGGGAGGACAAGGCCTGCATGCAGGAGCCACCATTCCACTGTCGTGGGCACAGATGACGACACAGAAGATGAGGGAAGTGCGAGACCCAGCCCCCCTCTGGGAAGATGACTCCTGGGCAGAGCTGCCAGGCTCCCAGTGACTGGAGCTGTGCTTGCACTGGCCTCCCGTGGGCCTCAGGGCACCAAAGGTGTGGGGGGAGGTAATGACAAAGAGGAAGGAGTCAGGGCTTGGAGCCACAGGGTCCTGGAGGTGCGAGGCCAGGACAGCAGCAGGTGGATGGACTCGCCCTATCAACTGGAAGTGAAACTAAGAATTCAGCTGCATTCCCCCATTCGTGTATGTGTATGTGTATGTGTGTATCTATGTGTGTGTGTGCATGTGCGTGCACATGTTAACAGTGGTGTTGTAGTGTTGTATATGTGTTATGTGGTGTAGAGGAGGCCCAAGACATACATAGCATGCATGTGGGGAGTTTGTGGATTGTGTGTTATGTGGGCAGTGTGCATGTGTGCATGCACATGTGTGTGGCGCATGGGGTGTGTGATGTGCATGTGAAGTGGGATCTGATGTGTGTGGTGGGTGCAGCACGAGTATGAGGCACACTATGGCATGTGTGACATGTGGAAAGTGTGTGTGATGAGTGTGTGGTATGACATACGTGGTGTGAGGTACGTGGCATGATATGGGGATGTGGGGAGTGCAGTGTGTGCGTGGTTGTGTGCATGGTGTGATGCGTGTGACTGTGTGCGGGCACTGCACACAGCATGGACACACATGCACTGCAGATGACAGGCAGGCTGGCAGCCAGCAACTGCAGCAGCGTCGGCTGTGCCCAGGCAGGACGCACACAGGACCGCACTAGTGCCGGCCCGGGCAGCATAGGCCCCTCGCACCGGGCCCCAGCTGGATTCGGCCCCACCCAGCCCATGTCTCCAGCCCAAGCCACACTCACCAAGCGGCTGATGAGGGTCGGGACAGACCAGAAGTCCTCTGGAGGCAGTGGGCAGAGCGGCTCCGGGGACACCACAGGAGACCTGCGCTGACAGAGTGGCTCGGGTGCCAGCACCAGAAGACGAGCCTGCAATGACCACTGTGTTCAGGCTATTTCTTCAAAATAGTTACTGATAGATCATTTGGCCTCCAATCTGCTTCTTGATTCTGAATTTGTTTCATTTTTTTGTATTAATTTTTATGTTTGGACTTTGTTTATGTAGCTTTTACTGTTTTTAATGTGAAAATATGCGCTTTGGTATTTATCATTCTTTGGCTTTCAACACTGCTGTGGTATGAAATTTCTCACTTCTTATTAATTGCTAAATCCTAAAATCCTATGAGTAGGTTTCAGACCAGTGTTTTAGATCCTTCTTTTTGTTTTCTGAATTTAATGAGACTTTCTGATGTGTGTACATGTGATGCGCATGATGATCTATACTGCTCTCTACGTCAACTGCATGAAATTATGAACATAATACATCTTTATTTTATATAAAAAATAAGACTTTAAAATTTTTCAAAAAAAAAAAGATGCGATTAGAGAAACAAGAGCAGCGTGAAGACACAGCCACTCTCTCTGCAAAATACCTCTGCCCACACTAACGGCCACATGTGCACCCACACGAGGACAAGACACAGAGCCCCAGTGAGCACACTGGAATGGGCTGCCACTTGGAGCCCTTCACAGCTGAAACTCAAGCACAACAGGGCTTTTTTTCTTACCTACATCTCTTCTTTAAGAACTGTCTTCTTGGGGCCGGGGAGATGGCTCAGTAGAAGCTCTTACCTGGCAAGCACAAGGTTCTGATTTCAATCCCTAGTTCTGCAAAAAAACAGAACTGTCTTCCTTTCACTAGCTCTTCCTTACTTAGCTGAGTTTCCAAAGAAGTCCATGTTGGGAGGGAGCTGCTTTCCCAAGGTCAGAAATAACAGAACAGCATGTGCAAGAGCCCAGGATGGGACAGGGGGCCTGGAGTGGGGCATGGGAGCCCCAGGACGGAGCAGGGGAGCCCTAGGATGGGACAGGTGGCTCACAGGATGGAGTAGGAGGCTCCCAGGATTTAGCATGGGGCTCCAGGATGGGGCATGGGAGCCCAGGGATGGGGCAGGGGCTCTGGATGGGGCAGAAGGTTCCCAGGATGGGTAGGAGGCTCCTGGGATTCAGTAGGGGGCTCCAGGATGGGGCAGGGGAATTCCAGGATGGGGAAGGGGGCCCTGGGCATGGGGTAGGAGGCTCCAGGATTGGGCAGGGGGTTCTGGGATAGGGCAGGAGAACCCTGGGATGGGGCAGGAGATCCACAGGATGGGACAGGGATCTCCAGGACAGGGCAAGGGGTTCTGGTCCCCCCTCACCTAATCTTCCAACCTCTCTGAGCAACTGTGGCTGCATAATGAAAAAGCCAACTTATTATCAGATCATGCACAATGGAGACTGAAGATGCTTCTGCAGAAGCACCAGTGCGAAAGCTTCTGCTCATGGACTTCCCCAGGAAAGAAGAGCATGCTACCAACAACAGGACCAAATCCAGGCCCCAATGCGCCCCACTGGCCTGCAGCTGTCACTGAAGTCCAGATGGGGAGGCTGTGGGCAGAGCCAGGCAGCCGGCCTAGCTGCCCACTGACTGGAGCACAGAGCACAGCAAGCACTGTGGCCCGAACAGAACCTGCCGAAGTTGCCAAGCTTTTCAAGGTCTCCAAACACAACTGAGTCTAGATCTGAAGCTGCAGCTGGTAGAATTATTTCTCAAATGTTTTCTAGCCCTACAAACTCTCAAAATAGTATTAAAGTAACATGGAGACCAAGCCCAAAGCCACCCTAAGCAGGTCAAGCCAGCTGTTTGACCTGCAAACAACTTCACTGGGGCCATTGGGCAAATGCTTACATTAACAAAAAGAGCCAAATACCTCGGTGGATTAAAGCACCTGCAAGCAGGCACAAGGGCCAGGGGTTCAATCCCAGGGCCCCACCCACAATCTATCTACCAAAGGACTTAATGTTTCTGATTCAATATTTAGATCTTTGATCCATTTTGATTTTAGTTCATGGTGAAAGATATGAGTCCACTTTTAATCTTCATCATGTGGAGAGCCAGTTTTTCTGGCACTATTTATTAAAGAGGTTATCAAATTAATTAATTAATTAATTAATTAATTAATTAAAGAGGTTATCCTTCTTCCAGTGAACATGTTTGGCCCCTTTGTCGAACATGTTTGGTGGCTAAGTATAGCTGGATACAAAGTCAACACTGAAAATCAATGGCCTTCCTACACATAAACTACAAACTCGCTGAGGGAGAAAGTAGGGAAACAACACCTTTCATCATAGCATCCGAAAAAATTAAGTACCTAGGAATCAATCTAACAAAGGACATAAAAGACCTCTATATTGCAAACTACAGTACTCTGGAAAAGGAAGTTGAAGAGTATGTCAGAAAAATAGAAAGAAATCCCTTCCTCGGGGATGGGAAGAACCAATACAGTGCAAATGGCCACACTTCCAAAACTGTTACACAAATTTAATGCAATCCTGATGAAAACTTCAAGAGTATATCTCACAGATCTAGAGAAAACCTTCCTAAAATTCATTTGGAACCTGAAGAGACCTAGAATTGCAAAGGCAGTTCTGGGAAACCAAGCCAAGGCAGGAGGGTATCACAATACCAGACTAGAAATTACACTGCAGAGCTACTGTGATAAAAACAGTATGGCGCTGGCAAAACAAAAAAGAAAACAAAATAAATCTGAGCATCAGTGAAACAGATTAGAGGAAGCAGGAACAACTTCCATTTACTTTTTGCCATGGTCAGGCCCACCGACAGGCTGATGAATGTTCTCTGCCACAGGAGCACCACAACTTGATCCAGCACCCCGCTATGCCAAGGCTCTGAAGATTTACTGAATACATGCAAAAACTTGTGAGGAAGACTAGTGCTGGGCAATCTGCTGCGTCCCACCTCCAGGTATACCACTGCGTCAAAGGAGAAAGCTCCAGGGACTCCTCCCTGGAAATGAAGATCCATAAATCCTGGGTCAGAGGAGGGCCTCTGGGATCCTACAGCAAGCCAATAGGCCCTGGACAGGCCCTAGAGCAGAGCAAGCATCACGGAGCAGCCTTGCAACCCCACAGGCATGAACTGTGGCACCACCTAAGCCTGCTGCCTTGCCCACAAAACGAAGCCATGTGACAGATGACCCACCCCTGCAGCACACCAAGCACAGGGCTCGGGAGGGGTGGCACATGCTGCAACCTCAACCACTGAGCAGCCTGCCCACGCCGACCCCCTGGTTCAGGAGTTCTTACATCCGGGCCTTGGTCCATCTCTGGTGCATTCTGCTTCGTTCATGATGAGACCCAACATTCCCTCAAGATGGGGCTAATATGTAAACTAATTAGCATATGAGAACACAAACCAGGCAGAAAAGGAAGCTTCTGGCTCCCCCAGCCCAGTGCCGGCCACACCAAAGGTATACAACATTTGCCAAGTGGAAAGAGGATGGTGTTATAGTTTGTGTCCCAATGTCCCTGCAAAGCCTCGTGCACTTTTATTTATTTTTTTTTTTTAGAATCTAAAATCTTTTTATTAACAGAGTACATTTCTGCATTAGTTCTTGTAGCCTCGGCTGGCTCGTCGTCCTCTGGCGTGCTCAAACTTCCGGCCCTTGGAGCGGACATAGGGTTTGGTGTGGCTGTGCGGGGTTCCTGGTGCCTTGCCAAAATGCCGGTAAACCTCTCGGCCCTTGCGTGGCCCAGAGAGCAGGACTGTGCCACGGCCCTTGGGGGAGTCCAGGGCCAGCTGGTCAAACGCCATGATCTTACCCCCAGCCTTGAGGATTCGGCTGCGGGCCCGGCTGGTCACACGCAGAGCGCAAACCTTCAGCTTGGGCACCTCCAGAACATGCACATCATCTGTGACGGTCCCCACAACCACCGCTGTCTTATTTTCCCGGCCGGGAAGCTTCATCTTCCGGATCATCCGGGAAAGGGAGAGAGGTGGCCGGTTGGTGCGACTCGTGAACAATCTCTTCAGCACAACCTGGTTGAAGGTGGAATTTGTCCGCCGGGCCAGAAACCTGTACAGCTTAACCAACAGCCTCAGGTAGATGTCCTGGCTCTTGGGCTCCTTGCGCCGGACCTTTCGGTCCTTGTTGTGACGGATGTCAACTCCCATGATGGCGACTCCTCTTCAGCCAAACCGGGGAAAAAAAAAAAGCCTTGTGCACTTTTAGATGGGCTGTCTTGGAGGCGGCTGAGTCGAGGGACTGGGATTGATTCACAGTCCAACTCCGGGATGCAGGGTGCTGGATTAAGTGTGGGTGACTGCTGGATCAGTCCACTGACTGGGTCGGCACTGCCTTAATCCCAGCGGTCTGGATAAAGGGGGTAGAAAGAGGCCATTTCCCCCTTTTTGCTTTCTCTCTCCTGCCCTTATCGCTTGTGTTGTCTTCCACACCATGAGCTGCTGACCCTCTGCCATGTGCCACCAGCCTGGGAGCCAGCCCCTCGTGGGCTGAAACCTCTACAAACTCTGAGCTAAATAAACCTTCTCTCCTTTAACTTTGGGTGTTAAGTATTTTGTCTCTGCAATAAGAAAAAAGTAATCAAGACAAATGGATAAGTCTTTTCCTTACAAATGTTTTCATGTGTGGTTTTACAATAAATACACACATGCGTACAAGGTCACATAGTGCCTTCGAGGCAAAGGCCCAGGGAATAAAGGGCAAAGCTCAAGAGGTATTAGGACTCGTCTCCCATGCTCATGCAGCCTTAGAGTATCGCCTGATAGTTGCATGATGGACACTACAAAATCGAGGGCAGTTCTTCTCAAGTCTCCAGGACTGGTGAGGACTGCAGAAGAGAGGACGGCAGCTGTGCATCCACAAGGCCTGAGTTTCGGGATCCCTCAAGCTGCCCTCCAGATGCTAGAGCCTGGGGCCACCTGCTCACCCCATTCCTGCCCAAGGCCACTGCCCCGCAGCTGCAACTCAGTGCTTCTTACGAGGTCTTTACCTTTATGGCTCTGGTACCTAAATAAAAAGAACTTGTCCTGAATGGAGACGGGGGTCAACTCAGCCCCCTACAGATGCTGAAAGTCCTCCTTGCAGGAGCTGTACCTCCTGTATCTGAGATCTCAATGTGTAAAAGGACAGATCTTTGAAAGACTCATGTTTCTTCATTCCTAATGTATTCTCAGAAATAGAAAGTCTCCTCTGCAAGGAGAGGCAAGGAGAAGTCACAAAATGAAGCAGAGGTAGCAATCCAAGAGCTAAGTACTGATATTGGAAATACTTCCAGGTCTTCCAATCAGCAATAAAAATCATACCGCTGAATACCAAGCTCACTCATAAAAGTCAACTATCGCAAGCAAATGTTCTCTTAGAGGGAACCAATACAAGACGTTAATTTTGATTGTCAACTTAATCAAACTGAGAAATGCCTAGGAAAGTCGAGAAGAACACTTCAGTGCATGTCAGGGAGGACAAACCTGGAGAAGACTTGTGTGCGGAACAGCAAACTGCCAGAGGAAGACCACCCAGAACATGTGCAGCACCTTCAGCAGGGCAGGAGCCCGGATGGGGGAAAAGCAGGAGGAGGAAGCCACGAGCTCCTCTGTCGTCTCTGTCTCTGTCTCTCTGTTTCTCTCCCACACACACTAGCTTCCATGAAGCTTGTTCTACCACACTCTTGCTCTATGACCAGAAAACAATGTAAATAAAAACGTGGACCTGAAAACAATGAAAACAAGCTCTGAAACTATGTGCCAAAATGAGCTGTTCTCAGGTATTCTGTCTCAGCGATGAAGAGCTGACTAACACACAATATGAAACTTAAATCAAATGGCTACAGCAGCATAAGTAAAAACATGAAAAAAAAAAAAAAAACAAACTTCATTGCTGTACATACTTTCCGAAAGCAACACTCTTGAGATCTCTTTTAAAACAATGTGTTCCCACTTCCCACTAATCCAAATTACCCCAGTGACGTCAGACCTCCGCAGCTCGCTCGTTATTTTACTTGGAATGGCAATAGCAAGGAAGCATCTATTTCCATCCCTCATCACTTAAGCTGAAATGAACCTGTAATCTGCATAGAAACAGTTCCATATCAGGAGAGGATCAGAAACACTTCCAGAAAGGCCCAGAACAGGCCAGGGGGCTGCTCCCTGAGGAGGTGTGGGCAGGCGAGAAGCTCGAGAAGCTCGCTGAAGCTTTTACCACTTGTTTTCTTAACTGAAACCTTTATGAAAGGTGTCAGCAATGCATATTTTAACTTAAAAGTGCTGCTAAAGACACAGAAGAAAACAGAAAGACCCATGCACAGCCTGAGGAAGAGCAAGGCAACATCACCAGCTGCAGAGATGCAAATGAGCCTGGGAAGTGCACTGAACTAAACTCCTGCCACAGGGACCCCAGAACAGCAGCTGCAGGTCTGGCATCTTATCTGCACCGAGCAGGCAGGCAGGCAGGGAGGGAGGCCACTGCCATGCGGCTCACGCAAACCAAAGGCACCGTCCCTAAATCTGACAGGAAAAGCCAAATGGTCAGATACCTTGGCTGTGTTCTTTCTTCCCAGCAAGACCTAACTGCTGTTGTCTGTCCCGGGGAGCCTATCTCTCTGAATAAAGAGCAGAAAGGTAGCCAGCAAAGCCCTCGGAGATCAGCGCTCAGTACACCACAGTTCCCTAGCCAGAAATGAAGAAATGAAGAACCCACGAATGGACAGACGATCTCTTCAAAAAGAAACAGGCAGACACACAGACATAATTAAAATCACATGAAATGAAATCATTCTGATTTCATTTTTTAAAAAATTAATATTTCTTATAAAAACCTCAATGTTAGATGTTTAGCAGAAATACTGTTCATTTCTTTAAAAAAAAAAAAAAGAAAGAAAGAAAGAAAACCATAGTATTCTTGTAATGACCTTTCTTTCTGGAAAAGAGTATCACTGGATGACATTGAGATAATCCTAGAAAATCAACACTTTTGGCCATTAAAACTCAAAGTAATGTGCACTTTAAATAACTGCATGTCAAGCCCACTTAATAGCACACAAACTATCTCAAGTGAATACACTATTAGATGAAATTGGGTATCAAAAGACACTCACGAACAGATGCACTTCCCAAGGACCACGTTCTTAAACCCAGGCATGGTTCAAACAAAAACATCGCTGCCACAGTGCAGCAGGTAGAGGCCAATGTGAAGCAGGATGGAGCGTCCTGCTCATGCAAAGCCGGCCGGGGGGACACGGGGTCACAGGCGCAACCCAAGGTGGCCCACGCTGGAAATGCCTCCCACCGCAGGGGAGAAATCCTGAATCTCCATCCCTCAGCACAAGACACTGAAGAGTCTCCTGCAAAGTGAAGAGTCCTACCTGGCTGGGGCAATGCCCTGACTGCCTGCCCACCACTGGGATTTCTGGCAGGAATGAATGTGCCGGATACCACTGCCCTGCCCTCGACAGCATCTCTCACTTCCCACCTGGTGCTGATGAACGCCTCGTAGCGGGGCTCAGGGCTCGCCTCTACCCCCCTGCCCACTTCAGGACAAACATTCCCGCTCAGCCTTAGCGGGTGAACTGACCAGTGTGCCTGACAGATGGCCAGTCATGAGCTGTGGACAGCTCCAAACACTCAGTAAGACAGTTCCTTCACTCAGACTAAAATAATCAAATCCAGAAAGGTTTCCATTGAAAAGCTACAGCCCCCAATCTGGACCTCCCCACTCCACTGCCCACCCTCCCCAACCATTTTATCATTTCTGATTTTAATTGTTCTAGTGGCCATTTAGGCATCCAAACACGATAAATATTTTTAAAGTCTACTTCTGGATATATCAACTTCTTTGAACATTCAACGACCTTGTCGGAGAGATACGCTTCAATGACAAAGAGCTTGTGAACTTTGTCGCCAGTACAGTGAGGAACCGCTGGGTATGCTGGGGCAAACGAGTGCCTGGGAGAGTTCTCACCTAGTTCTGAGAGCAGAGAAGTGCCCTCGGGAAGGCCCGGCCCGTACTCCTTTACAATGGACATGGGCTGGATGGTCTATGAATAACATCTTTTCACTGTATAAAACCAGGCTACAAACTAGCACTGTAACCAGCCGTCACCACTGCTCCGAAGGCAGGAGCTGGCCTCCTGCTCCACAGCCTCTGTTCAGCACCACGCTTGGCTGGACACTGTGGGGACCGGCACCGCCTCAGCCGGCCCTCCCCATCCGGGAGAGGGTGTCACTGCAGTCAATGTTTGTAGCCACGATTAAGTGTTCTTTTGGTTTTTATCTAAGTGAGATACTTTTGATGGCTGATGTATATATAAATGGACAAGCAAAAGGTAACATATATGTGCAATAGGATGTCATTCCACCTGAGGACAGGACGGAAGCGAGGAGTCCCAGAATGCCACTGCACGGCCGATGGCTACGGGTAAGAATAATATACTGAGCATTTCAAAAGCCCAGAGAGGGTTTGAAAGTCTTCACCATCAGAAGTAATGAATGTTTGAAGAGATGGATTTATAAAACATTTCATTTTTAAATATTACATTAAATACAACAAAATAGGTTGAAGGGAGAGGAGATTGGGGAATAAAAAATTTCAAGATATATTATATCATAGGTACAAATTCCCTGTGATGAATGTGATCACTACATATATCTAAAATGGACCCATAAAATTAATCTCTAAAATATTATACAATGTAGTAATATATCCAAAACATTACACGGCATCCTGTTAAAATGTACATCTTTTTATTTTATTTTTAGGTATCCATCAAAAAGCAAATTTAGGGCCGGGGAGATGGCTCAGTGGAATAAGCACTTCCCTGGCAAGCATAATGACCAGAGTTCAATCCCCGGTTCTGCCAAAAAAAAAAAAAAAAAAAAGCAAATTGTTTTTAAAAGGAAGAAAAGTCTATAACATGGATTAACTTTGAAGATGTTTATATCGCATGAAGTAAGCCTATGGTACAAGACAAAAATGACTCCCTTACATTGTGTCTCTGAAGTTGTCAAATTCTTGGAGACAAAATAAAATGGTGATCATTGGACTGCATGGGAGAAGATGCAGAACTGTTACTTAGTACAGTCTTTATTATTAATTTTATTGAGACACAGGTAGCAATGAGACAGTTTCAAAACCGACTAATAGGACAGATTCAATTATGAATACATTGCATATTGTTATCTTCTTAGTAGTTATTCATAGTACAAGATGCAGACATGATATCCTGTCCAAACACTATTAGTACAAATCTATCTTCTCATTGAATTAAGAGAAAGTAGCTGCATATCTATCCTAACTATTTTGTATATATTCCTGTCCAAACACTATTAGTACAAATCTATCTTCTCATTGAATTAAGAGAAAGTAGCTGCATATCTATCCTAACTATTTTGTATATATTCCTGTCCAAACACTATTAGTACAAATATATCTTCTCATTGAATTAAGAGAAAGTAGCTGCATATCTATCCTAACTATTTTGTATATACAGATACAAAATGGTCCTTCGAGGAATGTTCTGGAGGTGGGTAGTGGCTTTGTACAATGCCAGGGATGCCCTTCATGCTACTACATTTTATAAATATGGTTCAGATAGTAAATTTCATGTTGTGTATATTTTCCTGCAGTTTTTTAAAAGCTGAGAAAATAAAGACCTCTTGGGGGCAGGCTGACCACGGAGTGCTGTGCGAGCCATCGCTGTCATCCATGATAATCCCAAAGCTGTCCCTCCACCAATGGAGGGCTTCCGGCCCATGTGTCCCAAAGAGAAGAGCTGTCGAACCAACAAAACCCTTGCTGCACCGGCTTTTCTGTGGAGTCCCAGGAAGGGGTGCAGGAGGTAGGGGGCAGGAGCTGGAGCGGTCAGCCCCTGCCTGCCTGGGCTTGTGAGCAGCACGCAGGAACATCGTACCAAGGTGGGCGTGAGCTGCCCTCGGCGTACACCTGCACACGGGCCAGACAGAGGCCAGGAGCTTAGGGAAATGCAGGCGGTCCAGCCGGACTACAGGCACGGGCCTCCCGCACAGAGGACAGAGGCATATACTGCGTGCGCAGAAGAGGAAACTGCCCCCAGTGGCAGGGTAGGTCTTCTTAAGTATCATGAGAGCTTTTTCGATTGTTAAATTGTTAGAGGATTTTTATGAGTCCATGTTTGCAGTATATAAGGATTACATTCTTTATGAGGTGCCAATGCACGTACACCACACAGCTTAATTCCCCTCCTCTTTCCCTTCCCTCCAGCCTGCCCCCTCCCTCCATCACTTGGTCCTCTTTCTCTTTGTTTAGTTTTGGGTGGGGATGCTCTGAGCATGCCAGGTGAACGCCCACCACTGCACTACAGCCTCAGCCCTAGAAAGAAGATTTTTAAATGGACTTTAGAAATAGAAGCCCTTCCACATATACCAAGAAGCCATGCTCCTTCCTGATGCTTGAGCAGACCCCTTCAGGGTTAGCTGAAGTAGAAAACACACAATCTGCACCTGCTCCTCTGGAGAAAGGCAGGGCTTAGGGCTGAGCAAACCACCCAAGCTCTGCTGGGCTAGCGGTGCAGATGCCCATTCATTCCAACAGTGCTTTGCAAGCCAGTATCAGGAGAGGCCAGGAGCCACACACGGGTGACACTCACACTCAGGGACAGATGCTCTGCCTCGCTCGCCCTGCCTTGCTGTTGCTGAAGGCTGATGGCCACATAACCCTGTCCTGCATATAGCTATTTCTGGACAGCATACAGCACACTAAAAGCCACAGAGGTCAGATGCAGGGCCTCCCTGCTGCCCCAGCCTCCTGGGCTGTGACTGACCTGTGGCACCGGGCAATGAGCCACGATCCGCCCAGGCCACCATGGGGCAGAGCTGTGAAGCAGGCTTCAGCTCGAATTTTCCATTAAATGAGAGAAAAATGAGCTATTGTGAAGCGAGTCACACGAAGGTAGTTAGAGGCTGTCACAGTCCGCTCATTGGAAATAAAAGCCAGCCCATTAGGAACGCTGTAATTGCAGTTCGTTTCCCACATTCCCCTCTGTGGAAGGCCAACTGTCAGAGGATTAGGGCTTAACATTTAAAATCAAAGAGCTGTTGCTCAGTGTCATAGCTGGGAAACGAGGTGCCCATGGGCAGATGCTAAATTCACTGGGAACATCTGACTCGGACCCATACCAAGAATCCTGAAAGTAACCATAGCGATTGCTCATTCTCAAGTAATTCACATGAATGCAAAGAAGGCCCTAATGGTGCTGCACTGGCTGAGTGGCTGGTTTTAATGATGCCGTCTCTGTTTCAGGGGTGTCCGACCACCATAAAAAGCAATGTGCTGCTTTTATCGCCTGCCTTGTAAATCCTACAGCCACCCCTAAACAAGAAGGAAGATGCCAGCTACAACAGAACTCATGCGCAGCTGGCCAGGGAACTACACTGCCCTGCACAACGGAGACCCACCAACCCCGGGTAGCAGGCGTTGCGCACCCTCTTCCGTCTCCCAGGTGCCCTTCAGGGAAGTGTAGTCTCCCCGGAAAACACCCACAATATAGACAGCCACAGGGATGGAGGCTCCACACTCTTGCGAGTACACCCAGGCCACAGAAAGGTTCTCAGAAACTCAGCCAGAGGGCGGATCACAGCTGTTGTCCCGGGGAGGGAGAGAGGGCCAAGTACTGAGACTCTGTGCTGCCCTCAGGGAGCTGCGGGCGCAGAGCTGAGACTCCTCACAGCCCCAAACATGGTGAGGCGGGAGGAGGGCGGGTCCCTGCACAGACCGTCTGTCTACCCAGAGCTCTGTTCCACTTATGGAGGCTTTTATTTCTATGGAACTAGCCTTAGAGTCAAAAAAAAAAAAAGAACACTTAATTTGAAAATAGGCACGACTGAGTACATTAAGAGACCGCCAAACTCACCCAGTACACACATCCTTAATCCCATGGTAAATTTCTTCTTTATGATTCAGTCCCAAAGTCAAGTCCATTGACTTTAAAAACAGCTCCTCAGAACCTGGGGTCCCTGCCACCTAATGGTTAAACTCCCGTGCCCCAGAATAACAAGCAGGCTTGAATCTCCCCTCTGTCATTCTGAGTACCTGGCCACACCAGCCTCCAGCAGGCTCTCACCAATTCCCAGGTTGCTCCTGAGATGGCCCACGTTCCAGGAGGCAGGCCTGTCTGCAGGGCACCTCCAGTTCCTGCTCCTGGCCACACAGGGTCCCCAGACACAAGAGGCAGCCTGGCTCTCTGGCTGGCTGCTCCTCCACAGCTGGCCTAGCTTTGCCTCAGTTCACTCTGGAGAGAGCACAAACGACTATTCGGCCGCTTCCCAGCCAGGCACCCTGCTCTGGGAGCAGAGGATCTGGACCACAGCAGGGCCGGAAACAGGGTGTCTGGGGGCTCTGCGGAAGGGCAAAACCAGACAAAAACTCCAGGCTTCCAACGACACCCTTGCAGGCTGGTCATCCCCAGCAGACTTCAGACCCCCAAGGCCAGCATTACCACCTACAAAGCCTGGCCTCAGCCCCAGTCCATGAGCACAGGGCCTCACGCAGCCATGCTGCCAACCCGGCAGAAACTGACTTCAACGATCACGAAATGCACCACCCACCTAAAGACGTCAGGATGGCCGGTTGGCTTCATTAAACAGGAAAATTATATGCTTCTTCACAATCACATTATAAGCCACTTTCAATAGCTATAATGCCCTAAACAAAGATTCTCCTAGGAAATGGCAAATAAAAATAAAAATAACACAAAAAGTCAGAGATTCACAAAACAACGTAGGAACCTAAAGAAGCAGAGCAACTCCCTGCTATGCATCAGAACGAGATGCCACAGACCTACAGTGATTGGCAGTCTCTGCAGGGTGGCGAGGCTGGCATGTGCCCCAGAAGGGAACCCTGAGGAGTGAGTGGCAATTGTGACCAGCGTCACTCACTCAGGCCTGGGGTCACCTGGTCTTGGCGAGAATTTGCTTAGCATCACACACCCCTTGGCCAGGCTGGCCCATTAGCAGGCCCTCCTGCAGGGGACCACCTTCCTGGCCCCCGAGACCCCTGCTCACCAGCACTACCCCTCATCCAGCTGAAGAGGGGGCTCCATGACATCCTGCACTCGCCACCCCACTCTGCATCCACAGGAACGCTGAGCAGCTTGGGTGAAGGATGTGGTACCAGCCAACTGACACACAACTCGCCACTGTGGGCACCCCACACCCACCAACGTCACCCAAGGAGTGCACAGCACCCCAACTGCAGGACTGAGCAGCACAGTAGCCTTTCCTTTAAGGCCCTGTGTGTAAGCACCCACCAGGAGGTTCCAGTCAAACCACTGTGGTGGCCTGAAAACCGGCGGTCAACTTGTACTGCCAGGCTGAACTGAGCGTGGTGCTGGGTGCGGAAGGCCACCTGAGGCCTGCAGCCAGCAGCACACTGGGAGGACTGGCGGGAAAGAGGGCGCATGGTTGGTTCTCCTGGGGAAGTGTGTGGCGCTGGTGCTCCTGATACGAACTTGGCTGTTCTTATCACTGGAGGAGCTCAGCACCGCACTGCTGATGATGATGCAAGCAGCTCTTTCGCTGGAGCTCTGGTCCTTCCTGCTGGCACAGATCCTTCACCCCATTGGTGCAGACTTCCTAGCTTCTACTGCTGGCCTTTGGGCCTTCCCAGCACAGATCCTTGATACAGGCTTGCATGAGACATTGCCTTGGGCTCCAGACCTCCAGCTGGGCTCACGCAGGACACTGCCACAGGCCGCAGGCCTCCAGCTGGATTCTTCCGGTCTCTAGCGTGTGGTCAGGTTTCCTGCACTTTTGCATTTGACTCTGGGTGTTATTAAATAACCCTCCAAATTATGTGTCCTGTGTTAACTTGCTTCCCTTCCGACCCTGACTACAACAGGCCCCCAGAGGCCTCACCATAAGACCCCTTTCCCTCAGTGCACTCCAACCACCCAGGAAAACCCCACTTCCGCTGGTTGTGCGCATGCTCCAGACCCGCTGAACGCACATGAGCGCCGTTCAAACCCAAGCCTCTGACCATGAAGGCAGAGGGCTGTGCTGTGGGAGCCTTGAGAACCCCAGGGGCCTGCGGAGCCACCTCGCCAAGAGCCACCATGATGGGCAGTGCCCAGTCAGCCTAAATACAGGGCGGGAAAGGCCGATATCAGTGAATGAGTCCCCACTCAGAAAATCCAAAAGGAAGAAGTAGCGAGCCATTTAATCCAACAAAAGCATAAGCAAGGTCCCTAATCTTGATACTCAAAACTGCAGATTTTCACATACCAGTGAGGGTCAGCTACAAGACAGGGCATGAGAAGAGGATAATCCAGAGACAGCAGTACCACCGGCTATGAACTCGAATTAAAAATCTAATGCAAGTGCCTCATGGATATGGACAAAACAAAAAACACTAGTGAAGTGTGGATGGAAACCAAAAACTTTAGGGAAGAAGACAAAGGGACTCTAAAGACATCTTTCTCTCCTAAATAACCTCAAGAGTGAGCCCAGGAAAAAATACAAGGAGCTTTTGGGATGAATTTAACTTATTCTAAAGGAACATATGAGAAAGCTTGGACAAAAATTGGGGACAGATCCTTGAAGATAACAAAGTACGTGCACCAAATAATGACCCCTGGCAGTGGTGGGACATGTACGCGTGGACATGTACCCCTCGGCTCCTAATCTCTCCTCTTGTGGCCACAGTCCTGGGAGCAACTTCACTTAACCGTGTTTTCCAGAGGACGAATCACCTAAAGGAAAGCAGAGAGCCAGGCAATTTAAGCAGTGGACATTAACATCAGAACACACCAGGAAGTCAGAATGGAAAGCGCGGGAACACAGGAGAAACTACCAGAACAAGAAGGGACACTTCACGCTCTCGATCTTAAGTCCTGTGGCCACCCCACCAACGTGTAACTCAAGCCAGAGGTGGCAGCCAGGGCTGGAACTGGGGCAAGCACATGTGTGGCATGTGCAAAGGCCTGGACTGTTCAATCCCTTGAGGAAGAGGGAGGGAAGGAAGGAAAGAAGGCAGGAGGGAGGAAGAAAGAGACTGTGTGCATTAATAAATTATTTTAGAAAACTTACTTCATGTAAAAATCACTGTATCCATAATTTACACCACATCTATAAATAAAATTCTAAGTGAATAAAAGATAAATGTTTTTAAAGGGAGTCTGAAATCTGAAGCATTAGAAGAAAACACAGGAGTGTTTCTCTGCCCTTGAGATGAAAAACCACTTTTCTCCAAGTAACACCCAAAGTTTAGGAGCTACAGAAGAAAAGCTTGATGGAGATAACATAAAAATACCAAGTCACTGCATTATCAAAATTGTCTTTAAACAAAGTCAAAGGGTACCGAGATGTCTGGGAGAAAATACCTGCCATGTATACAGCAAATGAGAAAGGACCCTGCTGGACTTAAGACGCCAGTAAATCAGCATGACAAAGCTAAACAAGTCCACAGAAAAACAGGCAAAAGGACAAACAAAAGTAAAAGGAGAAATTCAAGCTATTAAGCACAGAGGAAGTAGCCTGTTTTCATTCACTATTGTTTAAAGGCAAAATGAAACACAGTAGCTCCCCTCCCCCATCTTTGGGAAATCTACTCCAAAGCCCCCCACAGGTGTCTGAAACCCAGGGTAGCCCTGAGACCAGCCAACACCATGGGTTTTCTCTGTACGTGTCACCTGTGATGAAGTTTAACTCATAAACTAGGCACAATAAGAAATAAACGACAAGAGCTAATAATAAAGTAGAACAACTATTAGCAATCTGTTATAAGTTACATGAATGTGGCCCCCCTCCCTCTCCTGCCCTCTCTCCT
>PVKA01005701.1:0-66011 GCA_004027165.1 Ctenomys sociabilis
GAGTAATATTAGAAGAAAAATATGATGAAAGTTATGAGCAATTTGCTCAGTGGCCCACAGTAAATAGATGTCTGCTTTTTATTGTATCTGATTGTGTATCATCAAGTCAAATATTTTTGCTGAAAACATGAATCATGAAAAACACTGTACATAGAAAATAATTTCAGTTGACACAAAGTCAGGGAAACTGCTTCTACAGCTCAGCATCATGTAGTAACAGTCTGAATCAATTGCTACGAGTTTAATAATGAGTACTTTAAAAATACTTTATAGCTCACTGTTGTTTCATAGAGAACCATAATAGAATAGTGAATTGAGAATAGATCACTAACCGTAATCAGTGGTGTACTTAAGAACTTGCTTATTTTTGATTTTTCATAAGCAGCATATTTCTTTGTTCACTGGGGAACCTGAATGAGTGCACAGCTAGGTATAGTCTTGTAAGAATGAATGGTTTTACCCAGGAAGAACACTGTGTCTATCAAGCAGTACTGGGTTATGAATCCAGTAAATTTTACAATTTTTAGTACTTTTCGCTTCTTCAACTCTGAACTGTTTTGGTCAACTATACTGAGCATTAAATAATACAAAGAATATTTAATCACCTTTATAAACTGAGGTTATTCATGCCAGTCATGATATGTATCTATAAAAAATTATCTTCTATACACTTTTCAGTATTTTTTCCTATTAAAGAAGCAACACATGAATGATTGTCTGCAGCCTATGTTTGCTCTGCATGGAAGTCCTTGTGAACAGCTCTGTGCAGGAGACTCCTCCATGACAGTGACCTTAAAAACATGTTGGCCTTCCAGGCTCTCAATCTCTACTTTTGTTCTTCCCCAAGTTGGGGCAGAATGATCACAGTTCTGAGGTCAATTTCAGGCTTACCTTCTCATCCCTGAGACACAGTCTGTGTCACCAAAACGTAAAGGAGGACAGGTGTAACAGGTGTATTTTGGCTCACACTTGTGCTGTAGAGAGTTTTGTGTACACCTGGCTGGCTCCGAGGCAGGGTAGCATGACAGAGAGGCACGCAGAGGAGAAAGGGAGTGCATGGCAGTGGGAATCACAGGTCGCCAGATCATAGTGGGGTGCACCCTTCCGGGCTGTGTCGGCTCTACCCCCTCCTCCAATCAGTCTCCCCTCCCAATACTACACCTAGCTATGAACCCATCAGTGCGCAGATCCACTGATGGTGTTGTGCATCCATGACCTGCTCCCTTACACAGAGCCCCAGCCATGGGCGCTTGAGGTTTTAGAGAGCACCGAGAAATAAATCTTTATAGCCTCATAACCGATCCTCATTCTCCCTTCTCTTCTTTCCTGTCATCTCTCTTCTATTTTAAAGCAGTGATGAGCTCTATAGTCATCCTGGATTTACTTCAGAACCCCAATTCACAAATGTCAGATAAGAGAATTAAGACATAGAAGGTTTTGTGTTAAAAATAAAAGCAAAAACAAAACAGTATCTTCAATGACCTGAAAGCTTAAGAATTCCTAAGACATGTGATTTTAATTTATGTTCAACAAGATTGAAGGACTAGCTTTACAGTGGGCCATTATAATGGCACATTATTCTAAGAGTATTATTGTAGTAATATCAATGTGTTTGACAAAATTGAATATCCAAGAGAAAAGACTCTTTTCCTTTCCATCAACATGTTTAAGTAAAAACAGCTTTCATAACTGTTATACCCTGACAAAATTGACTCCAATTTGTTGCCCTTCTAACCTCGCCATGTCCCTGTTCTGTATGTGCCTACCCTCCCAACTCCCTCACCCTTGTGACCCAAGCCTTATCTTGATGGACATCTGTACCCCTTCCCTATTTTTGAGGATCTTGGCAAACTCTGTGTACTTATGACCCCACACCCCACCCAGTGCTGCACTAATAACCCTGCAACTTTACAGGAATCAACCTAAACTAATGACCCTGCCACTTTGCAGAAATCTCCCCACCCCTCCCCTGCCTTTGCAGTTTTTAGGCTTAAATAGTTACTCATTTCTGCACTCAGGGCTCCTCTCTGTCTCTTGGACTAAGAGGGTGTCGCTGGGTACCAGCTAAAATAAAGCACTTCAAATTTTTGTACTTGTCCCATTGTCATTTGATTTTTAAGTTACAACATTTGGGGGCTCCTTCGGGATCCCTTAAGGCCTCAGTTTTCTGTTTTTCTTCTCACCTGATGCAGTAAGTACTTTTGTTTGGCGCGTGGGTTAAGTTTCACTTTCGTTTGTTCTTTTTTTGTATGTCCCGTCTTGGTTTCATTTCGTCTACTTTGTGTTTGGTTTGAGGATTTGATAATTCTTGTTTCCTAGGTACATTAAGTTTGGTTTGAGAATTTATTAATTCATGTTTCCTAACTGGGCAAGCAGTCTGTTGTCTTGGTTACGTTCCTTCTACGTTGGGTTTGGTTTGAGAATTTGATGATTCTTGTTTCCTAACTAGTCAGGAGACAACTATTGTTTAAGTTTCACTTTTTTTTTTTTTTTTTTTTCTTTGTCTTCCCCCCTTCTCCTTGGGCAGTCTTCAGGCCCTGAGGTTCTCAACCCCAGAAAGTCTCTTGGTCTTTTAAAACATACAGCCTCATTTTCTTCTTGATGCAAGCAGTGAGTACAAAACCAGCCACTTCCGTCTCCGTGTCCTTGGAGTGGGATGCCCTCCAAGTTAGTTAGGATTTTGTCGCTTTTAGAGCTTTGGGACTTTGGTCATGTGTAAATGTTTCTGTGACCTTTGGTGTCTCTTTGAGTGTGGTTTCTTAAAATTCGGCCTTTTGGTTTGATAGAGTCCGGACTCTGGAGCAATTGCCGCGTCGCCACTTTTTATTTGTTTATCTCTTTGTTACTGTTCAAGTACTGTTTGCCCTTTTCTTCATTTTCACCCTTTCAGTGTATCATGGGCCAGAGTTCCTCCAGACCACTAACACCTCTGTCCCTCATCCTTGACCATTTTTCTCTATCTAAGGAATGAGCAAAAGAATATGGTGATCCTGTCTATCCTGGAAAACTTTGGACACTTTGTGAACTCAAATGGCCCATCATCTCCAATGGTGCCTGATCACCTAAAGGGTTTTTTAAAATCTCTTCTTGGCTCAGTCCCTCCGACAGGTTATCTCCAGACCTCTGAGCCACCCAGATCAATATACCTACATTCAGGCCTGGATTGATTTATCTGTGACCCCCTAAACTGACTCAAGGTTTGCTGTTCTGGATGCCATCCCTGGATGACCAGCCAACTCCACATGATCATACTGGCAACTCCAACTGAGAAGAGACAGCTGTGACCCTGACTGTCACCCTCAGAACCTACTTGTTCCACCTGCTATCCAGTACACAGATAAATTCCCTCTGCAGTTGTTAAACTATTGGTCAAAATATGTTGGTAAATTTAAGCTAAAACATAAAATTGTTATAAGGTTGTGATGTTACTTTAGTGGGACATTTTATGCCAGTTTTTTATTTATATGTGTTACATTTGAACTGGTTGCTAAAAGTACTGGTAATCCTTCCTTGACTTTAGACAATAGTGCTAAAAATAATGCTTACAAGCTTTCTAATGGGTTTTACGTAAAATTCTGTAAAATGGGACTTTTATGAGACTGAAACTGAGCGCTACCTACTGCGCTAACGGGGCACCTAAAATGGGACTTTTAGCCAGCTTAGACTTAAAAAAAAAAAAAAATACACGCCTGTATATAAAACATGGGACTACTTTTACCAGATAAATGACATTAGGTCTACAACCATTCTTAAAGACTTGGAGGACAGGTTTCACTGAGATAGATTGGTTCTGATCCTACATGCTAGAGGGAATGTCAGGCCTGCTCTGTTTCAGTTTCCTTCTTTTGGTTTTACTCCTAATTTTCCATCTCTTTGTACTTTCCTTTTTAGAGACATGTAAAGCTCAAAAAAACTCTGACTGTTCCAACTAAGTAAAGCCCTTAAAATGACCATTTGTTAATGCTGAAGACAGAAAAGTCATTAAAAAAAAATCAAAAATACCCAAAGGTGCTTGGTAAAAACTGGCTCTTGACCACTGAAAGATCTCCACTTACCTATTGTACCTTTTCTCCTTTTCTGCTGGTAAACTAAAAATTCTGCCTGAGCTTTTCAGTAGAACTTAATGCGTCACTCCTTCAAAAATTGTACTGAGACAGCTTACAATACTTTACATTCTACAGACCAAAAAAAAGATAAATACCCCTCTGGTTTTTTGTAATGTTTAACAGATACACTAAGAAAACACACTTTCTGACATGCTAATTAGAGGGACAGATTGCTCTTACAGATAAGAAGCTATAAAAGATAGCTTTTGCTCCAGACAACTCATTTAATACTTTAGTAAAAACTGTTTAAGTGTCCTAAAATTAAAAACTGGGAGGAAACCAGGGAGAGAAAACAGAAGAGACGAAAATGACTGCCTTTGTTGCGACCTCAAAACAGACTCTAAGTCTGATTCTCTGGGCTCCAAGAAGAGCTCGACGACGATGAGGTTCATCTGCTACTGCTGTCAAAACCCGGGCCACTGTACGAGGGGCTGCCTTAAGAGGCCCACAAGCCATGCCCTGACTGCTAAAACAGCCACTAGAAGTGACACTGCACTCTGAGGTAAAGGCCACAGAGCTCAGACTCAGCTTCCCAGATGGTCCAGTAAGACTGGAGGGCCCTGGGTCTGCTTCCTCCCTCTGGCCGGACTGTTACCTCTACCTGTCATCTCCATGGAGGAGCCCTGAGTAATCATGGCTAAAAGAAAGACAAGCCCATTGCTGAGTAATCATGGCTAAAGGAAAAACCAGCCTATTGCTGGACATTGGCACAGGTCACTTAGTCTTTCTCCAACCCTGATCTTCCTTCCAGTTATCCACCACAATAAAAACAGACTTTAAAAAATCTTGCTTTAGTTAAAATTGAGATACTATAATATGTATTCAGATTGCTAGCTACATCAAAATTATGCTGACTAGTTTTTATAAATGTAATAAATTGTTGTTCATGTACAAGGCTTAAAAGGTATTCCATTCATTTAATCTGACTAAATGCTATATATTTCATGATAAGAGTATGTTGATCTGGTTGATTTCTGATGTAACTCAAATATTTCATGCTCATTGTTAATACAGGTGTGATATCTCTTACCTAAAGCTAGAGAGACTTATAGAAAACTATCAGACTCCATGAATAAATGGGTCTAAGAGCTTGTAAGTTACAATTGCTAGGTCTCAAAGCTTGTAAATGTACCTGTTAGGTGAAATGTTCATGCTTTGAATATATGTGCTCCAATATCTCAGAAAATTTGTTCTTTCCTAGAAGATACCAAAAACCAGGTAATCATGCGGGTAAAAATCTAAAGCAAATATGCTAGATTAAGATTCCTTTAACTGGGATCCACCAGATTTTGTCTATAGAGACACATTAAGGTTTTAAAACTAAATGTTATATCTTGTTCAGTGGATTCCAATGTCTGACACAAGCTGCAAAAGTAAAAAGGGTTTACAGGAATAAATTCATCTCAGTTGAGGTGTTTCATAGTAGAAAGGATACAGAATGGAATTATAGATAAAAAATAAAATGGCAATACTAGCAGGATACAGGAATAAAGGCCAGTCAGGAAACATAGAAAAAGTTATGCTTTCCTGGATCCGGACAGAGAAAAGGGGCATTTCAAGGAAAAATATCCAAAGCTGCTAGAAAAGGGGAAAAAAAGTGTTTATGATGGAGTCAGAGGAAGTTTCAGACTAAGGTGGTTATGTGTCTTCCCTGTCAGCCTGAGGGAACCCATGTTAACTGTCAATAAGGAAAAAGCTTGTAAAACTTTCAATAGATGCTTATGCAGATTTGTCGGTAGTTACCCAGCCAGTGGCTCACTTGCAAACTGGAGAGTCCTAATGTTTTCCCTAGGTCTGACAATCCATATGCCACAGGTAATAATAAAATTGATGAAATATAAAATCAGACAAGTTTGTTTGAGACAATATATAATGGCCATAAAAGATAAATAAAGAGATTAAATCTCACATTTAGCAGATCTCTGCCAATAAACCCACAAAATATTCTGACTAGTCTTTTTATAATTACAAATTTTAAAAGGTTATTACATTCTGGATATGCTAAATGATTACTGCATCCTGTTGATGTTATTATTTGGCCTATACATGTGTATTAAGCTAACAATTGCCTAAAAATTATCCCGAGACATGAATGATTTCATCTCCATCCAAAACCAGTGGGGAATGTTATACCCTGACAAAATTGACACCAATTTGTTGCCCTTCTAACCTCGCCGTGTCCCTGTTCTGTATGTGCCTACCCTCCCAACTCCCTCACCCTTGTGACCCAAGCCTTATCTTGATGGACATCTGTACCCCTTCCCTATTTTTGTGTACTTGCGACCCCACACCCCACCCAATGCTGAACTAATGACCCTGCAATTTTACAGGGTTAATCTCTTTATTTATTTAAGTGACCCTGCCACTTTGCAGAAATCTCCCCACCCTTCCCCTGCCTTTGCAGTTTTTAGGCATAAATAGTTACTCATTTCTACACTCAGGGCTCCTCTCTGTCTCTTGGACTCAAAGGTTGCCACTGGGTACCAGCTAAAATAAAGTGCTTCAAATTTTTGGACTTGTCCCGTTGTCATTTGATTTTTGAGTTACAACATTGGAGTCAATTTTGTCAGGGTATAACAATAATATTTACTTCTACAGAAGCAAAAATGAAGTACAGAGATTGAATCATTGCAGACCTCTGTGAAAAAAATATTCTTCCACAGAAAATGAATATATGAAAATATTGCTCCATGGCAAATAAACTAATTAGAAAGAGATCTATTCATGTCATTAGCAAAAGTATTATTATTATTATTATTTGTCTTTTTGAGAGAGGGTCTCACTATGCAGTTCAGGCTGGTCTTAAGCTCACTTTGTAGCTCAGACTGGTATCGAACTCACAACAATCCTTCTCCCGATGCTGGGATTGCAGGCCTGCGCCACCACTCCCGGCTTCAAGCAAAAGTATTTTAATACCCTATTTTATGCTCATTTTGTGCATCAAAATACATGGAATAATGATATTTAAAGCAATAGAATTAAAATGACAACTTATTTCAAAAAACATATTTTAATACAACTTTATGATCATTTTAAATATTACATGTGTTCTTGCTGTAGATCTACCGAGTCAATGAGTTTCAGGGCTCAGCTGCAGGTCAGGCAGAGAGTATAAGTCGCCTCAGGACCAGGGGGCCCACGGATGCATCCCTCCTCTCACCCCATCTCTATACTTTGATGTCCACCCTCTTTCACCTTTGGGTCTCCTCTTTCTGTGAGCAGCCTGCACAGCTTCTGGTCTTAACATTTAATGTCCAAACAGAGGTGACCACGGTGAGTGCCAAACCCTGAGTACTGAGCTCATTAAAATATGCCATTATAACTAAATTAAAAAACTGCTTGTAGTGTAAGGGATTGTTATTAATACTGACATTTTGTCTCAGGGCAACCAACTGTATTTTTTCCCCAAAACCCTGAGGCCCAGCACTCTTTACCAAATCCTGCCCAAGGTCAAAATGTCTACAAATACTTTCCTCTTTTTTTCTACTAATATAAATAATGAACCACATCAGAAAATTTCATTCACATTTTAGAAGAGGAGGAAGGTAAAAGCATAAATTCTCTCCTGAATGTTGATAATCTATACATGATCTTTAATGGTATGGTTAAGCTGAAAAATATGTAAGATATAATGGTACGCTATTGTAATCACAAGGTATACATAGCTTATATTTTGATTTACACAGGTTTTGTCATTCTATGACAAAGATATGTAGGATATTTAAAATATCTGGGTTCGATATTGATATAACAAGACACTTATAAGCTATTATTTGAAAATAATAAATAAGTACAGTCCCAATGAAGACAAATGTGCCTTTTCTTCACATTTTAAAAAAAATAAGCTTTTCAACTTTAAAATTTACTGAGAGGAAGACAAAATTTAAGGTGACACATTTGCCCAATTATTTCTTATGTTACAGGTTATAGTGACAATATAAACAGACATCTATGCAAGCACAAACAATAAATTCTTCAACACAATAGTTTTGTGAGCTTGTCTTCTCTAGCACAAAGAACTGGCTTTTCTATAGTTTATCCTTAAGGTAATAAAGATAACATTATGATCTTACATAGAAATCTTTATATAATTTAAGTCATTTCATCTCAGATACAGTGTTTTCACTCTTGTTTAAAAATAGAATTATTTCCATGGACACTTATTTACAAACTAATGTTGTCCAAAGTAATCAAACTGGAGCAACTTAGTGGCTGGTGTCTGAGTACAGAGATAATTGTGTAGCTGAGCTGCTAAAAATTTGCACAAATGAGCAAAATCCCACAGTGACAAGACAGTAATAGCACATATTAGTTGCAACTAATTAAAATATCCTGTTTTTCTAGTAGGGAAGTGTCACAACAGTTTTTGAGAGTGAGTGTGTGTGTGTGTGTGTGCGTGTGTGTGCATGTGTGTGTGTGTGTTCTGAGATTGGAACCCAGGATCTTCCCAATGAGCTACATCTCTAGCCTATTTTAAATCTTTTATTTTGATACAAAGTATTGCTAAATTTATTCCTAAATTACTGCTTTCCAGATTGGACTTGAACTTACTTTTCTGGTTCAGCCACCATAGTGCTGGGATTACAGGCATTCACCACCATGCATGGCTCACCATAGTATCATAACATTGCTCTAATAAGCATTTAGTCATGTGGAATGAAAGTGTAAGTCTAAGCATGATTTTCATATAAATGTATGTAGCATCTTCACATGAAATAGTAAAAGAAATAAACAAGCTTAATTTGAAAGCATCTTAGAAGATTCAGCTTAGGGCAATCACATCTAATTCTCTCATGGGCAATGAATTCATTCTCCCTGCTCAACAATGCCCAATGCTGTGGTCAGGAAGATGGCTCGGTGGAATAAGTGCCTCCATGCCAAGTGTGAGGGTTTGAGCTCAATTCCTGGTTCCACAAAAAAAAAAAAAAAAATGCCTGATACCTATTTGGCTCAAGCATGCCATACAGCATATTTATATAACTCTGAACTCACAGTACTCATCCTTTATATTATCTTATCATTTTCAGTGTGGATGGAGACTATTGCTTGCAGATATCCAATATAATCAACAAAAGTGATAGGGTGTCACTTTCATGACAAAGGTGGAGAGATTTTACAGGGCAATTAATACCCATACACAGTAGATTACTTTTTAACCAGACCTCAGAGGATCTTTTTTTTCCCCTGAAAAGAAAGACTGGGGCTTCCCTGAGATACGAAAGTCCAACTAGTACTTAATTTCCTAGGTGGCTGGATGAGATCATGGACCATGGACGAGGAGCACACAGCCCGCGTTGCTGAGTAGAGCTTCCCTCTGACATTCCACCAGGGTTGATGGAGCTTAGTCATATACCACTAAGGAAGCAAGTTGTGCTGAAAACGTGCATGAGTGTGGAAGTAGATTTGTTTCCCTAGGAGAACCTCTAAATGAGTATGCAGCCCAATCAACACTGACTACTGCATTTGATTTGGGCAGAAGATCTAGCTATTAAGTGGGAGGAATGGAATTTGAATACAAATAGACTTGGAAATAATATATGGCTACTGCTTAAAGGTGCTAAGCTTGAGTAGTTATTGTTTATCACAACAAAACTAATACATGACTGCTTTAAAAAAGGAAAAATTAACTTCAATGAGAGTGGTATTATCCAAAGTTAATTGAGGTCCATGCCAAAGTGGTTAACTTCAGAATAATTGTTTATTAATCTTGCCTCAAATTTTAGTGGATCTGTCTCTATAGTTTTTCTTCAGTATGCATTTTCTAAAATTTGTCTTACGGGTTAGGGAAATAGTTCAGAAGAATAAATGCTTGTCTAGCAAGTGCAAGGTCCTGAGTTCAACCCACAATACTGCAAAATTAATTAATTAATTAATTAAAATTTGTCTTAATCTGTAAAAAAGATTTTGAATGCAATTTGTTTTGTGTTTACTCAGATTCAATGCTCTTCTCTGCTCAGCACCGCATTTCTGTATACTTGAGTGTGCTACTCACAGATAGTGGCATTTGATTACTAAGCAGGGCATCTATGTGAAAGTCTGAAATGTGCTATCTGTTTTAACAGCAGCACTCTGACACTTGGGAACTGTCTTGTGTGAAAGAAGCAAATGCTAGTTCATGGCTCTAGGGAATATATTTCATTGCAATATTAAGGCTTACTTAACACATGAGAACTGTATTTTTCAGGGCCATTGAGATAGCTCAGTGGCATAAGCACCTGCCTGGCAAGTGCAAGGTCCTGAGCTCAGCACCATTATCAAAGCCAAAACACACACACAAACAAACAAAACCATGCAAACAAACAAAAAAGATAAACTTTGAGGTGGAAGAGATAGCTCGGAAGTCTAAGCACCTGCCTGGCAAACAGAAGGACCCAGGTAGATCCCTAGTACCAAATGCCATGTCACCATGTCAGCCACTGAAACCAGACATGGTGCTGCATGTCTGTAATCCCAGGGTTCAGGATGCTGAAACATGAGGATCACTACAAGTCAGAGTTGCATAGTGAGACCCTGTACCACATAGATAAATAAAATTATTAAAAATAAAACATAAGTAAGAACTTTGTTTTTCTACCTGTCTCAGTTTTTCCTTCTCACTCAGAGTAATGCTGTTAGTGATGTGCATGAGAGTATTTGAGAAGTATGTTCTAAATGAATATGAAGGATATGAAACTTTTAAAACTATTTAATAATGATCTGATATTAGTCAGACATTAACATTTTAGATTGAAGAGGCTAAGTGTAATGATGACAGTCTTGAGTCCTACATGGCAAAGCCACTCATCCTTCAAAAATTATAAAAGATATAATTTAGAGCCCAGGTTCAAGACTCAAAACCCATCTTCAGTTGCCTTCCTTTTGTCAGGAGCACTTATTTTGTGCTCCTTTACTGATGCATTATTTTCTGCATTTATGTCTCATACCATCTGGATCATCTAGTTTACTCAATCATGTCACAGGTTTCAGAACTCAGGACCTTGCACTTGCCAGAACTCACCTTCTGCTGACCCACTGTTGGCTCACTGTGAGATTCAGCATCTCTGGCTCCATTCTTCAGGGGATCCTACCAGAGCTCAAACTAACCCATGTGACACTGCTTACTCCTAAAAAGTCTAGTGGTTATCTTACACACAATTTCAAAGCAGTCTCTTCATTACAGCCTTGATTTGCTCTTTTGAAAGGATGCTTTTGCCCTCTGTATAATTTTTATCTAGTTATCTATTTATTTATTTGTGGTACCAGGGATTGAACTCAGGACCCTGTGCTTGCTAAGCAGGTGCTTATTGTACTGACTCTATTCTATCTCCCCAGCCCTCTTATCTATTTTTTTAATGTTCAAAATTTTCAGAATTCTTAGTATTTTAATAAGATTGGTTGTAGGGCTATTGTGGTCTTTCATGAATGAATTAATTCATTTATCAGTATTAAAAACACATATCAAAAGCACCCCATGAATCAAGCACTGGAGAAAGTGCTATGAACATGGAGGAAATATTTGCCTATGGTTCAGATGTTAAATGTTTCTCACCTCCTATCTATATTACTCATTGGGCTATTGAACTACTTCCTATTTCTCTTTATAGGGAGAAAACTACCAAAGAAACTTTTTCCTCTCTGCTTGGCATAGGATATTTCCCACTTTCCTAGAGATTAACTGGATCCAGTCAGGTTTCCCTAACTTAGGGCCAAAGTACCTATGATATCAGGGAGGCACACATGGGATCCCATTTGATCAAGTGCAGTGTATTTACTGCAGACAGAGTGACTTTCATGCAGATCTGCCCAGTGAAAATATTTGTACTAAGAATTGCAGTGTTATATAAAGCCAGAATAGAAGTAAAATGATTAGCCTAGTCCAGGAGAAATTCTCACTTTGACATTTGAGCTATGTAGAAAAGTTTCATAATTATTTTAAAACCAAATCGGCAAACAATTTAAAGGAATTGGGATCGTACTCAATTTGAGATAATGGAAGATCTCTTATAGGACTCTGTTCATTACTTTGCAGTTTGTTAGTTGTAATATTTAAAGGTTTCCTCATAGCCTTAGCTTCTAATTGTATAATCAGAGAATTAATTCTGATGATTTGCCATCTGAAGACTCAATTCTCTATCATGACCAGCTCCAGAATAACTACCTACCACGCTCTATGAATTATTAGAGACTTACAAAATCACTACTTTTCTCTCTGGCTTCTGGGTTCACATGTGCTTTTTTGCACAACTCTGAGTTTCCCAATAAATTTTCATTTTGACATGAAGAAAAATGGAGGCTTTATCAGATACTTCAGAGAAGAGATGTACAAGGAGTGGAATTCACAGAAAACTCTCATCAGCCAAGTTACAAGTCCTCTGTCCTGTTCATTTAAATTTCTTTTCATCTTCCCTACAGATTCCAGCCTCAAACCTTCACACCTCCACCTCCCACCCCCTGGTTTTCTAATAAAATGTGAGACAGGTTTTCATACATGCTTTCAGAATAATGCCATATTTTCTTTTTAAGTTCGCATACTGGCACTGTGGTAGATTAACTAATGGTTAACTTGCAACACCCAGCTGCACTGAATCAGCATGGTGCTGGCTGTACAGGGCCCACCTGAGCATTGTTGCATGAAAGTGAAACAGGAGGTGAAAATGGAGTGCTATTGTTCCTCCTGGAGAAGCTTATCATGCTGGAACTCTGCTGTTCTTATCATCAGAGGAGCTAGAGTCTTAACTGTCACTTGGGTTGGCTGTGCTCTTATTCAGAAGCTCTGGTCCTTACCCCTTACCATGAGCACTGCTTCCTGACTCCAGCGCAGATACCTCAGTCTGATGGCACAGATCCTTCATCCCCCGCCACAGACTTTCTAGCTTCCAAAACTGACCTTTGGGTCTTCCCAGTGCAGATTCTTGATACCGACTTACATGAGACATTATACTGGGCTCTAGGCCTCCAACGGGACTCATAGGGGACATTGCCATGGGCTCTAGATCTTCAGCTGGACTGATGCAGGACACTGACATGGGATCTAAGCTTCACCTGGGTTCTCGGCTTCTAATGTGTGGGAAGATCCCCTGCCCTCTTTTGCATTTGACTTGACTGTGAGGATTATAAAATAATCTTGTAAACTCTGTGTCATATATTAAATCTTTTCCCTTGTAAAATCTGACTACAATAAGCAGGATGTTTAAGAGTGCATCTTTTACATATATCAATTTGAAATTAATAGATTTCAGAGATAATAGATTCTCTAAAATATATTCTAGTATATAAGCCAAGTTCATAAGCAGTTTTCTGCTTTGAATATTTACTTACATTTAGGTGTTTTTGAAAGTACAATAATTTTGTTTATCTTTAAAGAGTTACACTTCTTGTTATATAGGTCTCACTTTATCTTGGCCTTAAACATCCAAAGAAAAGAATAAAATGAGATATAAAAAGTAAAGGCATATTAATATGCTGAGCTATAAAAGGCTCAAGTCAACAACTTCTGACATAGTCAGTCCTATGGATGGATAACCTACTATTATGGACTACTGGACTATATTGGGATATTTTGCTGAATTCACACACCTACAATATTTGAATGACAATGGAATACCCTTCTCTGACAAAACTAAACAAAAAAAGGAGATACAAATAAAGGACCTTTTTGTATCTGTGTATTCTAAAGTTAGGATACATATATAGCTACTTTCTCTTAATTCAATGAATAGAGAGATTTGTTCTAATAGTGTTTTTGGACAGGATATCATGTCTGTATCTTGTACTATGAATGAACACTAAGAAGACAATAATATACAATGTATTAATTATTGAAAGAGTCCTATAATCAGTTTTGAAACTGTCTCATTGCTCTTTGTTTCTCAATAAAATTATTAAAAAATGTGCATGAGCAAGTACTGTGAAGATAACAGTATACAATATAATAACCATTGTTAATTTACCATCATTTTATTTTAAAATTCTGTATCACTTTTATGTTTTTTTCTCTTTGAAATAAAAAATAGAAAAAATGAAATAAAAAGATTATGGAGTTGAGCTCATAAGCAAACATACTACATAATATGTAATACTACATATTATGTTCATAAATAAGATGTCAGTATTTCCATATGAGTTTCACACTATTATGTATTGAATGAAACATATTATCATAGGGAAACAGTAAAAATAATGAAGAACTAAATTTGTGTTACAGAATTGCATCATATTTTCTTAAACTCTTATGAATAAATTTCATTGTTAGTGCTCAAATATCTTAAAAGGATTAATCTTCAGGACTTCTAACAGTGACATTTAACATGTTCCACTTGACTGATACTAGGTCATAAGAGAAAACCTTGTGCTCAGATTCTAGGTCAAGACTTAACCAACCATGGTAAAATATTTCTGTTTCACTCCAGTTTCTTCATAATTAAAATGAAACTCATGAAATATTTTACCATAAATCCTATGCAGATTCATAAGCAAATTGATCTCAAGACATTCATCAGTGAAAGAGGAAATGCTAACAACTGCAGTGAGTTTTGATTGGATTAAATAAAATGGTATGGACATGGAATGCATAGTGAAGTGTTTGGAGTGCGGAAGCTGCTTCAGAACTTCTGCAAATGCTCGTGTCTCACTCATGCAGGCAGCTAGAAGGAGTTGAGAAATAGATGCTGTATGTTCTGCGTTGGTTTATCAAGCAGCACATAAGCACTTCAAATGTAATTACCTTTGCTTCAAGATGGGCTTGCTGGGTAACTTCCACTGCCCACAATTGCTGATTTGTTTCATTAGAGGATTTTTTTTCTTTCTCTTTTCTTCCCCTCATCTTTAATAAGTTATATTAGGATGCACAGGAAAGGCTGTATGGACTTCCCTGTTGATCCAGAGTGTGTCAAAGGATTAACTATAAAACAAAATTGCTATTTTTCCCTTTTCACACAAGAGCCATCCATTGAATAGGGAGAGAGGCATATCCTTTCCCAGAGCACCATAGCGTGCGGTGAAATATTGGTATTTGAATTAGAGTCTAATCAGGCGAAGCAGACAAAGTGACGTGTTTCAGCCTTGTCTTTTTTGTAGCCAATTACCCCAGACTCCTAGTGTTCATGTCTTCCATGTACTTTCTTTAATTAGCACTTTAATAGCTTGGCTTCAGAGAGTTGGTTCAGGAGAGAACTTTCCCAAAGCTGCCAAATGGTCACAAGCAGGAGGTGATTAAATTTAGTCCCAAGCACTAGGCATCTGCATGCATTCTTTGTGTCACAGTGTGCTTTTCAAGATGTGCTCCCAATAACTCCCAACCAGAAAGATGTGATTCTGTCAGTAAATGCACTTGGGAGAGGTGTCTGGCATCATTAACCACTGTCTGTACACTATTGATTCGGATCAATTTTCATAATAAGGTTCTTGACTCCCCATTAAACACTAGTTTATGTTATATAGGGAAGAAAAAACATTTAGGGCAAGATCATTGTTTTGTTAGGCTTGAACTAGGAGAAAAAAAATGCTATGCTTTAACTTTTTATTAGCTCTTCATCTGTTAATTATTGATATGCCTCATTAGAACAGTCTCTGTTTAGAGATCTAACCCTTTTCATTATATATACTGATTCAATTTCATGCAAATTTTGTTGAAAACCAATAATTAAGGTAAGAAGAAAACCTCTCATTAATGTATCTCAAATAATTTGATATGGTAACTTTCATAATACAATATTAAAAAATACAACCTCCATGGAAATATGGTGAGTTGCTAAGTTTTATTTTCTTCATATTTAACATTTCTGACAATAAGATAAATAGCATGATAAATTGACAAAGGATAATTTTTAGTTTAATTGCTTGGAGGTCAGTTGTCCATATTGCTATTAATGGTATGAAGATATATAGTTTCCTACTTATATAATGCTTGTCTTTCTGTAAAACACAATTTTCATTAAATATGTTGTTTGATTAATAATTTACTATATCTAAATTCTTTGAGTCAAATTGTTTCTCACTTAGTAATTATACACTATATATTTAATTTAAAGAAATACTTAGCTGAAAACATGAAAAGCTCCAGTTTTCAAATAATCGAATGTATGTTTTTAAAGGTTAATTTAACATTCAATTTCTGTTTAAAATTTGGTTACTTGGTCTGAGTAAGGAAGCCCATATTGTAGCAAATCGCAATGTTCTGTTTCTCAGTGCACAATTATCGAGGGCAATTGTGCATAATTTGGGGGGAGGGAAAGTCACTTCATAACTAGATTGTGATTGGGGATTGTCTGCGAGGCCGGGGTATGTGGAAATGTAACAATTTCTTCCATCACGGTCTGGGTGCCAGCGTCCAAAGATGCTTGAGGCTCCAGGGCAAACTTGCATCAGCTGAAGACCTCCGCTTCCTTGAGAACTGAGTAGTAATAAAAAAAAATGTTTAACTTGGGGTGAAGGACGAACTTCTTACTAACATGCCATCCCATCTCTCTGCACTGTCCTCCTCAGCATAACATCCTCATTAGTTTATGATCACCTCCTCCCTCTGAGTCATCTGAAGCGATCCACATCAGGTAAGATTCTTCTCAGAATAAGCCCACCTGCCACCCTCTGACTTCTCTGACGGTCCCTTCACCATTTTCCTCAACAAAAACGTGCTCAGTAAATACTGAGCTTGAACTGCCTCACAGCCTTTTGCTCTCCATAAACAATTTGCTATCCTGGATCCTCAGTGTATCCTCATTTTGTTTTGCTTTCTTTGTGCCTTAGTACCTTGCAGGAGACTGGAGCCTACTGCATGGATCCCCAGTACAGAATCTTCTGAAGATCTGTGTAGTGGGAATACATACAGGCTTTGCTGTACTGCTGGACATTGAAAATTATAAATGAAATTAATATGAAGGAGGACTTTAAGTATTGATAATGACTTCATAAATTAAAAATTATGCTTTAATTTTGTAGTAATGATGAAGTAATTGCATCCAGAAAGAAGCTACAAGAGTCAGTCAAATAGCTCAGTGGATAAAAGAGCCTGCAAGCAGGCGCAGGGGTCAGGGTTTTGAACCCTGTGCCGGCCCCGCATCTGGGGCGAGCTGAGAAGGCAATTGAGACTGGGTGTGGTGGCGCGCACCTGTAATCCCAGCTTTTGAGAGGCTGTAAATCGGAGAATCACTATGAGTCCATTCTATTAGTGAAACCCTGGACACCCTGTAGACTCATTCCTAAAATACAAAACAAACAAACAAACAAACAAAAAACTATGTTTCAGAAAGGAAAATAAAGAAAAATATTAAAATTATGCCATAATGTACATGCTGTAGCTTAATTAATATTGTTTATGCAGATACATGCACACAAGATCTTGTATGATGCTGTATGAAACTGACTTTTTCACTATAACATTATATTTAAATATGATACAAAAGATCAATGTAGATAGAATATAGGTATTGATCATGGAATATAACACCAGAATATCAAGTGTGAGGGTTGAGTTAATAATAAACAGAACAATGACTAAATTTAAGTTTAGCTCATGCCAAGCACTGTGCTCCTTCATGTATTATCTCTTACACAAACCCTTTGAAGTGCCTACTTTATCTTTTCCAACGTTCAGAATAATCCTGTGTGAGAAACCCAAAGCTTAAAGAGCAGTGAGCTGCCTGATGAATGTGACTCAGCTAGTTAGAAACAAGGCTAAGACTCTTCACTTGATGCGAGGTGATGCGCGCACAGCATTTAAGCACGCTGATTTTACATCCTACAGCGATGGGCATTGAAGTTGCTCTCAAGGACTTTCTGATATAAATAGGATAGTGTTTACTATCATTTAATGTTTATTTTAAGGAGTTAGCAAATTGTTTTCATAGGGTAACATTTTAAGTATTATGTGTATTGCAATATTTTCTCCCAGATAAGCCACAATAACTGGTAGGCACATATCAGTATATAGAGCATACCTGTTTCTCCACATCCTTACGTATGCCATGTATTGATACTTTCTCTGTAGGCACTGAAACTTCTAGGATCACAGCCTGTTCAGGAAAATCATAGGATGAATGAATCTTATAGTGCAGATCATTGTCATGCCTGTGTCTAGGTGTCCCCCAAAGCTTCATGCACTTACAGGTGGGCTTTTCAGTTGTGGCTAGATCTAGAATGTGTGAATGTAAATTAAGATTGTGTGGAATCTAGTTTATTCTGGGTTAGATTAACATATGTCTGGGTGTGGCTGAATGGATTTACTGAAGAGATAAGCACAACCTTGAATATAGGTGGCACCAATCAATAGATTTGTAGCCTAGATGGAATGCAAAGGGACAGAAAAACAGCAGGCTTTGCTGCCTTTTGCCTACCCAGCCATGAGCTGTTTCTCCTCTACAATGCCCCTCTGCTCTGCTGTCCTGACTTGGAGCTAGGTGACTCAGGACTGAACTTCTCTAAACTGTGAGCTAAAATAAATGTTTTTCCTTTAATTTGTGGGTGCGAGGCATTTTGTTGTGGCAGCAAAATACAACTAAGACAGTCATTACTACTTTCTATTGTAGTCTTGAAAGATATGAAAACAATCTATTTTGGAGTTTAAAGAAATGATCACTTGTTTGATAGCTATGCAAATATTAGCCTACAACGTATAGGTTGCTGTCAGTGCTGAAATGAGCATATATGGTCACATATATTTAGTTTTTCTAAGTTTCTAAAACTTAGATATTGGATGTTTTAGAAGTAAAGGACACATTTAACATTAATTTTATGTCCTCCAGTATTATTGCATAACACTGAAAGTTGTCAAGTATTTCTTTCAGCAGCTGGCATTACTTTCTTTTAAAATATATTTTTTATTTGAACATATAAGTTTAAGTTCAAAGAAAATTCAGAATAAATATACAAAGAATTTCTCATCAGATTTCCTAAATGCAAGCATCCACTGCCTCCTTTCAACAGAGAGATCTCTATATTATACATTGTTGGGGGAGTGGCATCATGTAATATGTTGTAGAGTTACTGTTATGAGATATATAAATGCTCCTGAAAGCAGAGATATTTTTATATGATCTCTACATACTTTAAATCTCTAATATCCTAATCTCTAACCTACAGAACTTTTATAAATTTCATCAGGCATTCTCATTCTGCTGCTCATAGGAATATTCTAGGTCATTCCTTGCACATATTTTCATGCCATTTTTACCTTCTTTAATCACAAAAGTTGCTCAGTCATTTTGAATAGGGTATGTAATGAATAGCTGTTTGTAGAAAAACTTTCAGTATTGTTGCATTTTATTTTTCTTAGAATAAACCACAGTGGTACTGTGTTCCTGTCAATGATCTCTTCCTGAGGTGTGAGATTAATATGTTCCACTTTCAGTGATGTCAACCTTGGTCAAGTGGAGGACCAGCTGATTTGTTGAAAGGGTCTATTTTTTCTTCAAAAATGCTATGATTATGGAGTGATGCTTTGAGCTAATGAAAATATCCTACTAGTCTCTAACATTTCAACTCCAATTTTACTGTATATTGTTAAATTTATTTTATTTATTTTTTATGTATTTAGTACAGGGTCTATAGGATCTCAGTGAACTGATAACGGCTCGTAGTGATCCTTCCTGTTTTTCAGCCTCTCAAGCACTGGGATTACAGGCCCGCATCACCATGCCCAGTCCCATTCGTTGTCTCAGTGCAACTGGGGGCAGGGTTGGCACCACAGGCCAGGGGGCTAATTTTAGCTTTAACTATTATCCAAATGTTTACTAAATAATGGTCTTGTTCCTTCTACATTGATTTATTATGTTATAAAAAGTCCCTGTTCTCTTCACTACAATTGATAGTCCTCACCAATTATTAAAGTAACATGTAGACTCCTACAATTGTTTATGTTAAACACAGGGTTATAATTCTCTTTAAGATTTTATTGTCTCAGGCTTGAACCATAATAAGTACTGCATCCAACTCCTGTGTCTTGTGGGTTTGTGTTACATAATGTTTGGAACAATATGTTTTATAACTTCTGTATATTTTTCTAATGTAATCCTGACATTAGCTATTTCTCCAAAATTTTTGTAGTGCTTCATAAAATTTAGAGGGGCCGGCCAAATGGAACAGAGGATTAAAGCACCTGCAAGCAGGCACAGGGCCCGATCCCTGGGCCTGCCATGCCGACCCCACCCCCGGGGCACACTGAGATAGGTAATGGGACTGGGTGTGGTAGTGCGGCCTGTAATCTCAGTTCTTGGGAGGCTATAAACAGGTAGATTACTATGAGTCCCATCTAGCAGTGAGACCCTGAACACCCTGTAGACCTTCCCCCCCGCCAAAAAAAAAACAAAATTAGAGCCCAGATCAAGCAGTAGGATGCTCATTTGAGTTGCATAGAATTGTGTATCAGACCTTCAACTACAAAGATCTAAGAGATGAGTCTATTAATATGCAGAAGAATATATTTTTCCATATTATATGCAAAACCTATCTATCTATTTAAACTTATAAATTCTTATTAATATTATAAATTTCAAATATCTACATTATATTGATATTTTGTGATACTGAAGGTTCTTTTTCTTCATATCAAAATATATTTACTTTCTATCTTTAATCTCAGAATATATAGAGAAAGACATGGAAATGCATTTTGAATTGTCAATTAATGCCTTTGGATGAAAAAGTCCTATATATATATATATATATATATATATATATATATATATATATATATATATACAGTCTCTTTAATTGGCATACACCTACTATTCCATGTACAACAGAATGGGAACTGTAGAAAGCAACTCTATGCTGCTTGAAGCAAGGACATTGCTGTAGACTGAATATCCCCAGTGGCAAAGACGTGGTCCCCAGAGTGGTGCTGTGTGGAGGTAGCGGAAACTTTAGGAGTTGGTATTTAGTGGGAGGGCTTCAAGTCACTGAGGCATGGCACGAAATGGCCCACTAGGACCCCTCAATGCTTTCTTCTTCTCTTGGGTCCTGAGTAGCAGCCTGAACAGTTTACTTTCTCATGTGGATCTGCTATGATGTGCTGTTTCCATTAGAGGCCCCAAGTGATAGGGCACTCAATCATTGACTGAATGTTCAGGAACTATTAATGAAAATTAACCTTTAGTTTTTAACATAATTCTTTAGGATTTTTTTATTAGAGTAAAGGAAAGCTGAGAAATATAGCCTATTTTTCATAATAATTTTAGCTCCCAAATTTATACTCATAATATTACGTATTATTTCACGTTATGAGTTGTACAGTAATGAAGGGTCCTATTTTGTAAGAGAAAGTTAATTTATTTTATGTGGAAGGTTCTATATTACTCAGTTTCATAGCTATATGTTCTCTTGAAACTTTTTCCTTATTCACTTCCAAAGGGCTTCGTGGTGCTGACATGCGCTACTATATGTGGCTGTATTGGTTGCCAGTCTACTGTGAAGACTCTTAACCCTGTATTTTTGTCTTGGGTTTGTCTTACACAAAAGGTTCAGAGAGTGTTAGCATGATTTCAACTTTTCTGTGTGCCTACCTTATATCAAAGTACACACACACACACACACACACACACACCTTTGTGTTTGGAGATGACCATTGTATGGTCTACCTTTTTCTATTTATTTAATTATACCTTACATTCTTTTCTTCAGCTATGATATCTTTCCCAATGGATCTACACCTTCAGAGCATTTCTTCAATAGGACAAGTACAAACTCTTCATACTGTGTGGATGAACAGATTAACTTCTATTTCAGTAAATTTTGATTGTTTTATTAAAATTCTAAAAACAGTTACTGAGCTGCTTTAGTTGTGATTTTATATGTGATACTATTAGTTTGGCTAAATGTCAAACTTTTGCAGTAGAAACAGCACATATATAGGGTAAGTTGTATTTTTCTTTTCTGGTGGAACTGGGGATTAAACTCAGGCCCCTGTGCTTGCCAGGGAAGTGCTTATTCTACTGAGCTATTTCCGTAGCCACCAGCGTAAGTTGAACAGCCCACTTTGTCAGTTTACTTCACAACAGGTGTACATTTCATTACCTTGACTATTGTTTTCATAAACTCTGCTTCTCACTCTAAAATGGCTTGGGCTTAGTTGCTAGTCATACTCAATTGGAAATTTTTCTTTGTTTTTGTAGATTAATTTTGTCCAGTTGGTAGAATCCATGAGCAGATTAGTATATTCTTTAATCCTTGTACATAGTCAATAATTTTTATCCATGGATTTAGGTTGATGTAAAAATTAAACTAGAAGTAGTGCTCCTCATGATATTAGAGAACAGTGAAATAAAAGTGTGCGATCGATATTCATTACGCACGTTTAATGAGGCTTGCTTTTTAACAATCAAGTAGCAGGTAGAAATGCATGACTTGATTTTGCAGGTCAATGGCAATCTGCTTTTACAAAAATAAATTGTTTATAGGGCAGGCCAAATAGCTCAGTGGATTAAAGAGACTGCAAGCAGGTACAGGGGCTGGGGGTTAGATCCTGGTCCTGCCATGCCAGCCCTGCCCTCAGGGCATGCTGAGACAGCAATTGAGACTAGGCGTGGCGGCACACACTTGTGATCTCAGCTCTCGGGAGGCTGTAAGCAGGAGAATCACTAGGAGTCTAATCTAGTAGAAAGACCCTGAACGCCCTGTAGACCCTTTCTTAAATTACAAAAAATGTTTTTGGTTATCAAGATAGAGTTATATGTAAAGCTTATAAAATCTTGTATTAAAAAATGGAAAGGATTGTCATAATCCAGGTGATTAGAGTACTTTGTAATAAGCCACAGGAAACTACATATCTAAAATGAAAATTAGAGTGATAAAGTGAGTAGTACTTGAGCTATTGCCAATTCTTGTGTTCAAAAGTTCTGCTGTATGGAGAATTACTGCATATTGTTGTTTCAGCCTGGTTTTATGATAGCATGTGGTAACTTAATGGTTTGAGTGTGAAACTGGTACAGATTATTAGATGATGTTTTGTTATGTTTTTGTTTACATGTAGACATCCAAGCAATATTATACCTAAATTTATAGACAGAAGTCCTTAAAATAACAACTGTGTTTCTTGAATTTTACCTAATTGTTTACTTTAGTTATTTATTTATTTTTACATATTTACTATAGGGTCTACAGGGTCTCACTACACAGACCAAGCTTGTAGTGATCCTCCTGTTTTCAGCCATTCAAGTGCTAAGATTTCAGGGATGTACAACCGCCCAGTCTCAATTACTGTCTTAGCATGCCCTGGGAGTGAGGCCAGCATGGTAAGCTAGGGATTGAACCTCAGTTCCTGTGCCTGCCTAAGCAGGCACTTTATTCTGCTGAGCTATCTGGCTGGCCCAAATTTTAACTAATTGATATTATCATGATTTAAGGGTATACTACAGAGATGCTCCTTGAAGAATTTAGTATCAAAATGAATTTATGAAAAAGTATTCATTAAGTAATTGATGTGTTTGTGTATTGTGGAGATGTATGCTACAGATAAATTAGAGGTAAGGTAGATTTTGAAGAAACTAGTTTTGGAAGAGTATGAGAGATTACTTTGATGAGCTGAACAGATGTTCTTGGTTTATATGCAGTGAGAAAAACAGTTTGTACAAGGTGTTACAATTTAGCATTTATGCAATTACACACACATATGTATTTACACATGGTGCATACACATGCACACATAATCATTCTACCAGAATGGAATGTTAATCATAAATTATTTTTATCCCTATATTAATAATAGTCTGTCTTACTCTCTACATATACTTTGTTTTGATAATGTCAAAATCATACCAATGATGAAAATTCATGTTTTTGTATTCCTAGAAAATCTAGTTTCTACATTTCTGCATTCATTGATCTTCTTAAATCCCAAGTAATTAGGATGCAATTCCAACTGCCATGCAACCCATGTATTATCTGATCTGTACATGTCTCTGTGGATTCTGTTCTTCTCTGTTACTTCAGGCGAGCACTGCTTGCCTCTTTATGGGAATTATTCCTGGACTCGTGCACTCAATCTCATGCCCTTTAAAAATATACATATATATACATATGTGGATATATGATATATATATATCCTATATGGATATATGATTTATATCATATATTGACAAATGATACATATATAAAATGTATATTTGGTCTAATTATATCTAATAACCAGCTAATTAACTAGAAAAGTTAAGTTTTTACGGTTTTTGAATTAATAAAATGATTTAAATAATATTTTTAGAAATTATATATATATATAACTTCTAGTGTCTTCCAAATATTGCACAGAATTTCAACTTTCCAACACAGAACAAATGTAATTACTCCACACGTCTTAGTTATGCTTTGTCTCACTGTTGTATGTGAGTGTGTGTGCAGTTTCAAAATTCCTTTAAAATATTAACTACACTTGGTTAAGGTGTTTTGAAACTGTCTGATTGACATTTGTATTTTAATAAAATAAAAATAAATGGAAAAATAATAAAGAAATAAAAAAATAAAAAAATAAAAAATGTCAATAATGCCCTTAGATTAGTTGTTTAGATATTGAAAGTATGAAAATGAATAAAATATTGCTTAATTTAAAAAAATAAATAAAATAAAATAAAATATTAACTACACTTTTAACCTCTAATATCTAACCTCTTCTTTTCTGAATTATCTTCCACTTGGCTTTTTTTCTATTATTTCTCCACAAACCTCCTCCAGCAAAAGACATTGTTGTTTACTCAAGTTTTTAAACCTGAGTTTTTCTCATGAGGCTCTTCTGTCAGTGGTTTTGACAGCTGAGCGATTATCCTCACAAAGGCTGCTTGCCCTTGGTTTTGAGAAGCAAGCTGTCTGATTATTTACCTAGTTTGCTGACCATCTCTACACACAAATTTTAGCAGATCTTGTTACCTGCCCTCCCTGTCTTCTTGTACTTTGTGGAACTCATTGAGCTTCTTGAGCTCAATGCTTATATGTTAATGATTTATAAATTGATTGCTCTAAAAAAATTTCTTCCTGTTGTCTAGCCTATTGTGTATTTAGCATCTCTACTGGGATGGCTAGGACATGGCTTACATTGACAAACAACAAAGAAATGAGAACTAGGTATGTTCTCAGTCAAATTTATCTGGCTAGATTTTCCAAGTATTAGTGAAGATTATAATGCTTTCTTCATTTTAGATTTTTCAGACCTCAAATATTTTCTTTCTTGATTCGTAATTTATTTCACCTCCCATAGCTCAAAAATCAATTGCACTGGCTTCAGTAGAGGACTGAAGTCCACCTCTTTCTCATTTCTTCCTTCAGTGTTTTGCTCTGTCTCCACCATCTCTGGTCTGGTTTCTCTGCTATCATTGCTTCACCTTGGTTCACCTTTTGTGGAGCAATGAGATCTTAATGATTACTAATCCTATCAGAAAATAAATGTATGTAGTTTGCATTTTATTGACAGAGACTGTAACATGAACATTTTTCCTATTTATTGATTATTTAATTTTATTATTTAAGATTGAGATGAAGAGTAAATTGTTTTCTAATCTTAATAAAATATATCCTTTTTTTGGTCATTTGCACATAGTAATTTCAGTGATGTATGCTTTTCTTTTGGCTTCCAGTGGATGCTAGAAGGCCTAAGGATTTCTAATCACGTGTTAGCATAATTCCAACTAGTGTTCCCATTAGTACAAAGCCTCCTTCTGTGTATTTATGTGGTCTTCCAAAGGAAAATAGCATTGGATTGGATTTAGAGCAAATCTTTTTTTTTTTTTTTTTTTTTGACAGAACCAAGGATTGAACTCTGGCCCTTGCACTTACCAGGCAAGTGTTTATTCTACTGAGCCATTTTTCCATCCCATAGAGCATATTCTAATGCGTAATGACCTTTTAACTAACTAAGCATATTTAAAATTATTTGGAAAAGTGCTATTTCTATGTAAGTTCCCAGTTATAGGTAGAGAGTGTTAAGACTTTGTATTTCAATGAGAAAAATATAATTAAATCCAAAAATATTCTTTTTCATAATTCCATGTTTAATTTTAAAGAAATTGAAGATGAAATCTCCTAATCAAGAAAGTGCTTGAAGAAAGTAAAAACAAACAAATAAAAAACTCATTGTTATTGAGAAAACATTACATAAAATGAGATTGCAGAAGCAGATAGAAATTTTATCATTTTATAGAGCCAAGCACATGCAGTTCTCTCTATACTTGTTCTCCAGAAAAACAATAACTTCTCCTAAAGAAACAAAACTTACCAACACTGTTTCTTAGATATTATCCCAACTACCTGGCAATCTGAGCAGTAATCTTCCTTAGCTAATTGACTTTATCCAAAGGGAAAATCAGCTTCAACCTTATTTATCATAGAAATTTTTGCTACTAGGACCCCAGGGTCACATGAGAGAGGCAAGGCCTCTATCTTTCTTGATGACTGCATCTCAGAAGAATGCATCCTAGGTGTTTGCAAAAGATATCTTTTGAATCAATGCTGGCAAATGCTTAACAGCATTGATTCAAAGGATATCTTTTGCAAACTTAACATTTTAGTTTCATACATTTCAAACAAACAGAGAAAGAACTTTAAGTTAACAAGTTTTGTAAAGTAAATGCTCTGAGATAAAATAGAGTTGAGAATTCTATTCCCATATTTAAAATGGGGATATCTGGGCTTTTTATTTTTAATTTTTATTTTTTAGAGTTTACATTTTAATGACTTAAAATATAAGTAAATAGATTAAAATTGAAAAACTAAATGTTAATAGAATGACACTGACTATTGACTATTGGTGCTGATTGTTGGTTTTAACTATTGGATGGCATAAAAAGATGCTGCAATAATTTAATTTCAGCTTTTACTCTTCCCTTTTCTACATTAACAGATCATTTTACATGTTTTACAATCTGATAGTGATTTTAATGAAAATTTCTCTGTTTTAGTTTGTCATTATTTATATAGAATGAAGGTTAATCTCACACAAAACATTTAAATTTTATTTTGTAATCCATAACCCACAATGACTTAGGGATGAAAACTGTGTCCAAAGAATTCTGCATTTTGTGTATGGAGAGAGCAAGACATAGTGAGAAGCTCAAGTAGAGAATAAGAGAAGGGTGCAGACTACAGTAGCGGACTGCGGCTAAAAGTGCACTGTGGGAGAGCACATTGCCCAGGCCAGGCTCCCCTCCTGCACGTCTGCGTGACCAGCCTGCTCTGATTTCTAGTTATAACACACTAGAAATGGGAACATAAAGCCAGAAACTGTGAGATGCACAGAAATATTCAAGTTAAAAACAGTTTTCTCAGTAGAAAATTAAAATAAATAAATCTAAAATGGCTTCAGCACATTAATTAGGCTATTCTAACAGAAAGTTATAGAATGTAATCCCTTTTGAAAGTGTGTAGAAAAGAATAGAGATAAATAAAATTTGTAAACAGGGAAGTAGTATGAAAGATTAATGAAATTTTAAGTGTGTGACAAGTGGAAACTAATTTTGAAAATTTATAAATTGATTTCAAAAGGTAACAAAAATATATAAGAAAATGTGGATGAAATAGATGAATCCAGAATAGTATAATTTTGCTAATGAACAGTGGGTATAGTTTTCAATATAAGAAAGACAAATTTATGCAAACAAAATATTAGAACACAAGATTTTAAAATAACCTAAATACATTATTTGATAAATAATCAAATGTACCAATAAATCATACAACTTTAAATGTGTCATAAATTTAATATGTATAAATTTCAAACGTGTTAGAATAAATATTGAAAAATATTTATATACCTTCTCCCATATTCATGTTTTTTCTAGAGGTAATCTATATTATCAATTTCTCTGTGACTTCCTGGATACTACCTGGCCTGGGCAATGTGCTCTCCCACAGTGCATTCTTAGCCGCAGTCTGCTACTGTAGTCTGGATATATATATATATATATATATATATATATATATATATATACTTGAATATATTCATCCATAAATGTAAATAAATATATTAACTTGTGTGCCTAGTTACATAGTGTTCAATCATATTGGTAGTTGGAGATTATTTAATGACTGCATGAACATTTACATAAATATCATATATTTGATATATATCTGGCTTTTCTTAATCTTGTAGCATAGCACTAAAAGTAAACGCAATACAATTGAAACATTTTTCACTCTTCATTCATACTCTTCAAATTTCATAATATACAATAGCTGAAGAAAATAAAGTATGCTAATTATTTTTTTTACCATAAATGATCAGTTTCACACAAATACCATGCCCATGCCTATTTTCCTGCATTCCAAGTAGTACAGTGTACAAAAGACCAAATATTTTAAATCTTATGAATTGTGATAAACTATGCATTTTTATTTATAATGCAATTGTGCAGTGGCAGTAGATGTCCATCTTAAGGTGCATCAATAAGCATAACATAAAATGTATTAATCATTTTTAATTTTACAATTCAGTGATATTGCATACATCCATCATTACTATGTAACTATAAAACCATCAGACCTCAGAACTTTCCATTTGAAAAGACTGACTTGCTACATGCAAGTAATTCTCTACACTGTCCTGCTCTAGCTTCTGTTGACTGCCATTTTTTCTTTTTGCTTCTATGACTTTGACTGCTTACTCAAAGTACTGCACCTCATACATGCAGAATCATCCACTGTTGGTGTTACTTCAAGGTTTCACATTTCTAGAATATGTCTAATATGTCCTCTGGAAATCTGAGTACTATTGAATAGCATTCTGCTTATCCATTCCTCTGTTGGTGTGCTCTTGGCTTCTTACAAATTTTCGTAATTCTACTATCAACATGGTGTTGTGCTGATATGGTTCCTCAGCCACATTTTGCAGTGTTTTAGATCCATGATCTGTATGGGAATTGACCACTATATGATGATAATTTTATAATTTTTTTGAGAAAGCCTGGCCCATTTTTCCTCAATAGCACATAATTTACCTTATTACTAACAGTGTACAACTGTTACCATTCTAAGTTTTGAGTCCTTTTTTGTATTGAGTTAAACTTGCGTCTCAGTAATAGATCCCCTTTGATGAAGTCATTTCAAAGTCTTCATTTGCTGCCAAATTCTATTTGCTTTTATGTCATCAGAATTTGCTTTGGTCTTTACCATGACCATGAACAGCAGCACAGACATTCTGCTGAAATGCAAGTAGGACATCATTTTGAAGAAAGACTTTATGGTAGGCAATAAATTAAATCTTGATAAATTAAAAGATAACATATAAAATATCTTCCCTAACTTCAAGAAGATGAGATTAGAAATCTGTAATAGATGTAAACCTAGAAAGTTCACAAATGGGGAAATTTTCAAAATCCTTTCTTAAGGAACTGATAGGTTAAAAAAAAATTTTTTTTAAATGCTTAGAAAGAAACCTAAAACACCAAGTACTAAAACATGTGGGATTCAATTAAATTAATCCTATAAATGCTTAACAAAAAGATCTCAAAGTAGCATCTTAAATTGAAGAGAAAATTTACCCCAAAGCTTGGAAAAAGATGATACCAATTAGGTCCAGTGCTATGCTTTAAATTAAAAAGGATCCCTAAGGGGCCAGGGAGATGGCTCAGTGGAATAAGTGCTTCCCTGGCAAGCGCAAGGGCCTGAGTTCAATCCCTGGTTCTGCCAAAAAAAAGGAAATTATCCCCAAAATTGTCATGCACTCAGAGGAAAAGTGATTGGATCGTGGAAGCTGTGCAGCTACCCTACTGCTAAGAGTTAGATTCTGGGTGAAGGCAGTCACTTGATGACCTAGAGACCGAATATCCCTGAAGGTCTCCTCTCTTCTTTCTCTTTGTCTTGCCCGCCATAAGCCGTGCAGCTTCCTCCGTAGTAGTCCCTTCTACCTTTCTGTTTCTATGTTGAAGCCCCCCAATGATAGGCTGAACTCTCTAAACCATGAGCCCACAGGAGCTTTTCCTGTCATAAATTATGTAGTGAGCTGCTGTGTCCCAGAAACAACAAACTTGACCAGAACAAGCAGAGACCAGAAAAAAAAATAGGGGGAGAAAAAGGAAACCAAAGGTGGTTCTTTATAAAGTTCAAAAAATTTGCAATCATTGAGCAGGGTTGATTAAGAAAAAAACAGAACTAAAAATGAATTATTAAAACAAGAAAGGAAACTAATGACAGTACTAAGTCTATCAAAATTAATAGCCCGGTAGAAGAGTACTGTGAGCAATTTTTTGCTGACAAGTTGGATAACCTCATTCTGTGGTTAAAAGCACACCCTTTAAAAGCAGAAAATATTTAATTGTAATATAAGGGAAATTTTCCTAACTTCTCATTTTGTTTGAATTCTCATACAAATTAATTAACTCTTAATTAATTTTGTTATTTAATTTCTATTATAATAATATCCTAAAGACATATAACATGAATTAGAAGTTACAAATGTTGTTGGGACATTGCATGCATTCTCCAATCATTAATTTAGTACACTCTTGATGATTTTTGCCACTGTGAAACAATGGGAAGCTTAAAAATAATTTTGTAAAAGTAGATGTAAAAAAAAAAAGCTCAGTATTTCAATTGAAATTGCACATAATTTATAGATTAAATTGGATAATTACATAAGAACTGATGCTTGATAAGCACTGACATTGATAAATACTGATTGCTTACATGAATATTTTATTTACCTATATTTTATTATTTCTAGGTTATTCATTATTCATGTTTTTATTTCAAGTGTTATATTGATAGCACCAACCACATGTGGAAGTAGCAGCCCTGTGTGGAATGGTGCAGTGACATCCTCATCCTGTCACCTGAGGTGGTTGCTGCCTCTCTCACTGACCACCCAGTCGTTTGCAGGCCTGGGATCTCTCTTTTGTCTTCCTTTTCTATTCGCTTGCTTGGGTCAGTCTGCTCAGTCCCAGACTGGCCAATACAATCTATCTTAATTTTTGTACAATTCTGCGTCTTAGCATTTCCCCTTCTCTTTCTTCTACTTCCGTTATTCTTGTTCTTCTTTCATTCTAATTTTCATATTACTAGAAACAACTTTTTTTCAGTACCAGGAATGGAACTCAGGGCCCTGTACTTGCCCGGCAGGTGCTTATTTTACTGAGCTGTCTCCCCTACCCAAGAAACAAATTTTAACAAAGTTTAGTTTAATGATATAATTGGCTCCTGATAACAATTCATGAATTGAACAACATTTCATCTAAAGAATAGAAAACATGTTCCATCAGGCCTTACAGACAGTAGGTTTTTATAAGGTGGCTGATCAAGAACAAACAGAGAATACAAAATAAATCATTTGCTAACATCTGGTTAATTTGGATTACTTTGCTTATGAGGTTAAACCAGAGAGTATTTCCTTATGATACTAACACTGGTCCATTTGAGTACTGAAATACTATCACCTGAAAGGTTTCTCAGAAAGTCAGATAAAAATTTACATTCTTTTGGATGATGTGAACTTCAGCCTGAGTGCATGAATTGATATGATCTATTATGAACCTCCAGAGGCCATAGATCCCATGAATGGCTCCTTATATTTTTTATTTAATATCATTAAATTGTTATCACACAGTTCATAATTCCTTCTTTTTAAACAGATTCTTTCTCTTTTCCCAGTATCTACTGTATCCTTCAGATTTGATTTTCTCTTTCAGATTCTCAAACTAAGGAGAGAATACAGTAAGAAGAAGAACAAGAGAGGGAATGAGAAAAGCGATATATTTATGTATGTAAGCAGGGTGGTTTGGACAACTGTACTGTGGATTTCTGCTGGAAAGGAACAGATAATGCTTAATTTGTTTTGTCTCCTTTGTTCAATTCTTTGTTCTTTTTCTCTTCTTAGTTTCTTGTGCTTCTTTTTTTTTTTCTTCCTCCAAACTTGCATGCATATATCTGGTAACATGAATGATAATTTCAAGGCAACACTATGCATTACAACAAACACTGTGAATACATGCTATTTTGTTTAGAGAAGTTCCATATCATTTGTAATTTTGCTGTTTTAATACTATTTTGTATTCTCTTTAAAGATTTTTAAAAATTGTTACCAATCAAAATTTTTTCTTATAATTTTTGTTATTATTTCATTATGTTTATTAATTGTGTGAGACTTAAGATCTTTCTGCTATTGAATTTTCCTGTCCATAAACAGGCAACAGATTCTCTACTGGCTTACTCATTTTTTAACATTCTTGAGTAAAATTTTACTGTATTCTCTGTATCAGTCTTGTATAACTTTTGATAGATTTATTCCCAACTATTTGTAGTTGGTTGTTTTACTAGTTGAAACTGGTGACTTCAGAAACACAAAAATGAGGGCCAGGGAGATAGGTCAGTAGAACAAACACTTGCCTGACAAGTGCAAGCGCCTCAGTTTAATTCCTGGTTCTGAAAAAAAAGAAACACATAAAAGAATTATTTGTTTTCAAGTAAACACTGTTTACAACAGGATGTTATTTTTACTTAGAAAATTTGAAGAAGTGGAAAAACACTGAAAATCGTGTATTTAGTCTTCAAAGAACTGACAGCTATGCTGTGGTAATTTACTGACTTTATCTCAGGTGAGAGCCTCAGAATATGGCCAGAACAATGCACTTTGCCACAGCACAAGCCTGCCGGGTTAGCAAAAATGTCACTAGATGAGTGGCTAATTTCATAGTCTAGAATGTTCTAACACAACAAGCTTGTCACATATGTAACACAATCACTACCCTTAGATCTCTATGAAATGCAAAAGCAGGTTCATATTTTCTGCCATCACATAGCCTTTATGAATCAAATACCTAGGAAGAAGATCCGAGAACAAGAGTCCATTTTCTTCTTGGCAAGTTGACAAAAGACTACAGAGAGTTTTCCCTGACAGTGAGTTCTTGGGACTGTGGGTGTTACTGAGAACCTAGGCTTATTACCTACAGAGGACTTCTGGGCTCATGGAGATTCATGACAGCATAGAGGCTTGAGCAACATTAAAAACACATCCACTAAGGGTAGAGTATCTCAGAGTGGGAGGCTAAAAATGAAAACAGAGCACATTAGACCAGATTTCCTGAAACCCCACTGGTCAATATTCTCCTGACCTTTCCATCTCAAATGAAAATTCTACTGCTATAGTCTTAGAGCAGATAAGAAAAATGACACATAATGTAAATATAACTGCATACCAAATTTAGATCACTTTTGTCTATGAAAGGATTAAGGTGTTTATAACCCACCTTGTCTCCATAGAAGAGGAAGGCCTTTCCAAAAGAAGTTCTAAGAATATGAAATGAGTAAATGATATAGTCAAAATCAAGAGAAAATTATAGACTATACATCTCAACTTATAGGAGGTCCAGACATAGGCCTTCTAAACCAAGTATGGTTACCATGTTAATGAAAACAAGCAGATTTGATAGCAAGATAAAAGAGGAAAGTGACAAGGATATACACTTCAATCAATATTTCCACAGAAACAAAGAGCAAGAGTGAGGAAAAATGCAATAGGAAACTATTCACTTTAGCAAATGTGAAATTTCGAAATATCCAAACTTCAAGATCAATTTATTTTATTCCAAAAGCAACAACAAAAGCCCACCATATTTCAATACACAATCTCTTGCACCCATAGATCCTACCTTGAGGAAATCAGAGTACACAGTCACCTAAATTTTATCTCAGGCCATCAGTGGAAAGGCAAAGTAAACTATAGGCCTGGCGGCACTGGGAGACATAAGATCATGTATTAAAAGAAATAGAGTTTGGGCCAAAATGTGTGAAGAAGCTGTAATTTAAAATGCATGGCTTCTTGGGAGAAAAGGGAAAAAACAGGATTTCTTGCACAATTGTGTGGTAAAATGAAATAGAAGTGAAAGAGGATCAGGTGTTGTGGCACACGCCCAGAATCCCAGCACCAGGAAGCCTCAAGCAGGAGGATTGTTGGTAGTTCAAGGCCAGTCTTCATTACTTGACAAGACCCTGTCTCAAAATACCCCTCAAAAATGAAAGATTATAAGTTTAAGGCTGCAAAATAAAATGTAAGCAAGAAGATGGCATGTAAGTCTTCTTGTATCTTAAGGCATGTAAATGCATTTTCTTCAGCATATAATGATGCCTAACATTTTCCTATTTTAAAATAAATTATGGCAGATTCTTTTTTCCTCATATATGATCATTCCTGGAGAATTTTAGAAAACATTGCCAAGAAGCACCCAAGATACAAAGATAAGTTAAAGGGTCTCCCGTTTGCATGCTCACAGCATAGCAGCATTTCAAGATGCCATAACGTTGTGGTATGGATTGGAAGTTCCACAAAGATATATCTTGATTTCAATACTGAAACACTTAGTGTAGGATGGTAGTAGGCAAAAATACTTACCCTGCCTCATTTTTTCACATTAATAATGAGAACTACATCATCTCTATTACCAAAATGACATATTATAAACTGTAATTTTTTAATACTTGTCTCACCAAAATGTTTGAAATGTGTCCTTTCATTTCTTGCTTTTTGAACCCATGTAGTGAGTATGTTTGTAATGGGCACTATTACATTTTCAAATGTAATCTGGCACATAGAGGGACTTCAATAAATACTTTTGGAATAAATAATTTTATGATAGGCATCACGTAATCATATATCAAATTGTATCCTTGGGTTCATGGAGTAGATGAAATTATACATGTATTTTGGTTCTTGACAAAACCTAAAATAATGATGGTATATGTATATGTAACAAGAATGACACGGGTAGGTGGATGGAGTTCACAGTGATAAATATATAAAGTTTGATTTGAAATTCAAAAGTTATACTATGAGGTCATAATTAGTTCAATCACATAACATTTTAATTATTGATGCCTTTTTTTTTTTTTGTCTTTTTGAGACAGAGTCTTGCTATGCAGTTCAGGCTGGCTTTAAGCTCACTTTGTAGCTCAGGCTGGTCTCGAACTCACAACAATCCTCCTGCCTCAGCCTCCCGAGTGCTGGGATTACAGGCATGTGCCACCACGCCCAGCATTGATGCCTTTTAATTTGTTTCCCATTGTCCTTGAGTTTATACTTACAATAAATATGCCAACAATTAAAATCTTTGTTTTCTAGATTCTATGCTTTAAATGATATAAAATAACACCTAAATCAAATCATGGTTTTTAAAAAATGATTATTATTATATTAATATTACACTTGTTACTAAATGCTTTCCCTTTAGTTTTGACAGATATTCATAGCACTTTTTGTCATGGTGAATGGTGTTCTTTCCATTGATCTGCACACGGCAAATGTCTCTTCAACTTGAGGCTATTTGTATTTCTTTTTCTTTGTGGAACCAGGGATTGAACTCAGACTTTTACACTTGCCAAGGAAGTGCTTATTCTACTGAGCAATCTCTCAGGCCCTATTTGTATTTCTGACAATTCACAGCCCTATTGGTCAATCTTAGGACATACAGAAATTATGGACAACTTTCTTGCCAAACTGGAACATCTCTAGCCCAATTTTCTTATTTTAAAAATTTTATTTATTAATTGATTGATTGGATACAGGGTCTCACGACTAAGTTCAGACTCATAGTGATCCGCCTGTCTCAGCCTCCCCAGCACTGGGATTACAGGAATGGACCACTACATCTAGTTTCAGTGCCCACACAGTATGCCTGGAGTTCCAGGGTGCTGTGGCATGTGGTACCAGGGATAGAATTCTGGTCCTTATGCTTGCCAGGCAGGCACTTAGATCACTGAAGTATCTGCCCCCAACCCCTGTATTCTAACAGTCATTCTTCCCAAAAGAGCCTCATGAGGCCAGCCTGTACCGTCTGCATTCCTATCACCATGCTGGCATTTAGAGCTCCAAGTAGAAACATCCATCAGGCTCTTCTATATCATGCTAGGGCTTTTTTTTTTTTTTTTTTTTTTTTGTCTTTTTGAGAGAGGGTCTCACTATGCCTCCGGCTGGCCTTAAGCTCACTTTGAGGCTCAGGCTGGTCTTGAACTCACAACAATCCTCCTGCCTCTGCCTCCCAAGTGCTAGGATTACAGGCCTTCACCACCACGCCCGGCATGCTAGGGCTTTTCTAGCCCACATCTTCAAACATTCCAAAATACTGCCACAAGCCAATTTGGAAGGTTTCTAAACCACAAGATCATGTATAGTAACAAAATTAACTCACTCTTGGCATCAGTTGTAAAAAACATAAGTTGATCAAATTTTCTGTTGCTGGGAAAAAAAATTCCCTGGCATATGTTGTCTAAAGGAAAAATGTATTAGTCTCACAGTTCCAGAGGTTTTAGTTCATAGTAGGTTGGCTACAGGGAAGAAGAGACATCATGGCGGAGGGCTTGCCAGTGGGATGCTGCTCATCATACAGTGACAGCAAGCAGAGTGCAAAGAGCAAGACTGCCCCAGGGATGAGAAACAGAAACTAAATATGGTCTGGAGGTGCTGACCCTATGCACCACACAGAAGGTGTCTAAATGCCATTTTAATCTGTGAGGCGCTTCCTGATTCACTCAAATTCACACTCATACTTTAGAGAATGAGTCACAATATCAATGCAGGATTTTGTTTTCTTTATATAAACCATGGGGCTGGCAAGATAGCTTAGTGGTCTAAAATGCCTGCTTAGGCAAATTTAGGCAAAATGCAGGGTCTGCGGTTTGATCCCCCGGCACTACATGCCTGCTAGCCCTGCCCCCAGAGTGGGCTGAGCCAGCCACATGAAATAAATAAATAAATAAATAAATAAATAATAGAAATCCACCAATGTAATATAAATCCTACAAATATTCAGATTGTTTTAGTGAGATTTCATATTCAAATGTCAAGATATTGAATCCTTGAAAGAAATAATTATAGAAGAGGAACTACAACAATATTTCACATAACGGCCAGTATATGTTCTTAAATTGATATTATTGAATGAAAGAATAGGAAAAGTATTTCATGATTTTGTAATTCATATTTTTTATTTTATTTATTTTTTGTATTTTAGAGAAGGGTCTATGGGGTGTTCAGGGTCTCACTACTAGATTGGAATCATAGTGATCCCCCTGTTTACAGCCTCTCAAGAGCTGAGATTGCAGGTGCACACCACCATGCCCAGTCTCAATTGCCATCTCAGTGTGTCTTGGGGTGGGGCTGGGATAGCAGAGCCGAGGATCAAACCTCTGGTCCCTGTGCCTCCTTGCAGGAGCTTTAATTAACTGAGCTATTGGGCTGGCCTTGAGATTCATAATTTAGACATGTATATTTAATAAAAATAATTATAAAAAAATCAGAAATTTCAGTAGAAATAGTTCAGAGATTAATATTTCTTTAATTAATGCTTCTTTTAGAAAATGCAATGAGAAAATATGATTTTATTATTTTAAAAAGTTATGATGTGAAATATTTTGTTAAATTGAATTATTTGATCATTGCAGTATGGTGCAAAGAATTTTCCTTTTATTATAAATATACCTTCTTAAAAGAGTAGTGCTAGAAGATAATAAGGTGAAGAAAATGAAGCTAAGTTATTAATCCTCTATGGGGTGAAAAGAAGAAATAAAGTTTCATTTTTATTATTTAAACTTAGAATAATTTATGTTCAAATATACTGCTTAAAAGCTTCAAATTAGCCATCAGGGGAATTTGTATGTATATATTTCAAATCATCAGAGAAAAATAAGAACAAAAACAAAATTATGGATCAAAAGGGAAAACAAAGCCAAACAGGGAAAACTACAAAATGCCACCTTGTCATATTATTTTGCGTAAGATAGGACAAATACAAGAAAGTAACCCTCCAGGTTTGCATGATATGTAGATAAGACTGATTTATGGAAAAGATTGCTCCTAGGACTTTTAAGGGGCAAAAGACTTGAATTCTAATTCATGAAACTCACTTGTAGTTTGTTAAAATATGTTTTAATTAAAATTTACTTAACTCGAAAGGTACAAGTAGTAAATAGAGCCACAAGAAGGTCATTCTACTGTGTAATCTTTATGTGGAGGATTATAGTTCGATATACTAAAATAATATGGTAACTATTATTGCATCATTAAAACCCATTATAGTTGAGATTAGTTTTACTCTTTGATTTTGACAAGCATAATTTTATTTATATATAGTTGGTACAGGAAAACATAAATGGTAAAACCCAGTTTCAATATTTTCATAAACATTGGAATTTCATTTTCATTCTTAGAATGAAAACAATATTCATTCTATTCATGAAATTTTGTCAGTTCTTACTGCTACTACTTTGTTTTTTTTATTGATGGATTTGCCTATAAGATAAACACTTTTTTATTTTCTTCAGTTTAATGTAAGTTTGGAATCAGTAGTAATATTTATGCAGCACAAATACTTTATTAATCTCCTTTCCAGCATGATACTTTACTATTCCATATAATATTCAGGGAAATAAATCATAGAATTATGTTGAAACTAATATTATGATTTATTTCTCAGTATACATTATCAGTGTATAAACTTAAGCCAATAGTGATTCTGGAAAAGAAAACCAGGGGGATAAAAAGCAAAGGGCAAAATTTCATGCACCACACATTTTTATCTGCATTATTTTATTCAATCCTTACAACAATCTTCTATAGTACATAATGATATTATATCCTTATTATAAGCTACAGGTTTCAGAATAGTTAATTTATTTAATCATCAGGTACTAAAACCAGAAAAGGAAATTGAATCTCTTTTCTTTCTTCTTTATTTTAAATTGTTACACTATGAAATTCTAGATTACTACTAAACAAAAGAAACAAAATATGTTTTTCTTAAAATTCTTAGCATTTATTACAGTTTCTGCTTTACTGTTAGCAAGTAATATTTAAAATGCGATGTAACAATTTGTGATGGCCAAACCTTGGAAACAACCCGTCATCTGAAGAATGGATAACAAGATATGGTATTTTTATATGATGGAGTATACTCAACTATCACCGGATATCACGTCTGCATCCTTTGTTATGAATGAGTACTACAAAGACAACAATATGCAATCTGCTAATTGTTGCAAATCTCCTGCCAACTTATTTTGAAGCTATCTACTGCAATTTTTTCTCAATAAAATTAATAATAAAAAGGATGATAAACTCAAAGCCTTTATATTTAAGTGGATGCCACTTGAAGATATACTCGTAAGTGAAATAAACCATACCCACATGTGTAAATATTGCATAGTCTCCCTAATATAAGAACTCATACAAATAGAAAGGTATAACACAATTAAAAGGAAAGTGAGAGCTTGAGGATTAGACAATGAAAAGAGGGCAAGGAGAAAAGCTAGGAAACATGACAGGGGCAAAGCCATACATTTATAAGCACAAGATAGATAAGGCAATGATTCTGAGAACTATCAGCAGAAGGTTAAAACTAGCAGTTACTTGGTAGGAATCTCACCCTACTAACTATGCATGTTCATACCTGTGAACTGAGCGGTTGAACGGAAGATAGCAATGTGTAATAGTGGGGTCATGCTTGGAATGCTTGTCTTTCTGGTCTTCTAAATATGTACTGTTTGTCATGACATAGCAATTATGGCCAGATTGTATCACAAGTAAATGTTTTACTTATTTATTTTTTAAAAAGGGTAATAAATGAAAAAAAAAAAGACAAGAAAAAAAAATGTCACAGGACTGTCCTGCTACAATGATCAGATTTTTAAATTTCTGTGTAAAAATATGTAATTGTTTATTTGTATTTTTTAAAATACATTTTATTTTTTTAATTCTTTTGTCACATTCCATAGAGGCTTAAAGTTTAACGTATCAGTACTTGATGGAAAATACATGTTCCATCTTATGCCTAAGATGTTATCAAATATCTTAGACAGATAATGAGATTAAACCCAACTGCATATGTTGTAGGGCAATAATAAACTTCTCTTCTGGAGGGTTAACAACCTAAGTTTACACACAAAAAATTAGAGATGAAGAACAGGTGCAAGGACACTCAACATTTTGGGCCTAACCTTTCAAGGTCAATGAGGATTCAGGACATAGGAGAACCTATAATGCAATATCACTTAACTCAGTTGTGTCTCAAATTTTCTGATCAAGCAGATTTTGGGCCAGAGAGTAATGTTATCGGTGATGTAATATGTGCCTAAAGAGAGTCACATGGAGAGAAAACATTCTCTCAGGCTTTCACAGAGAGCAAATTGGCCAAGCAATGGCTGTGACTCATCCACATGGCTGACACTGACAAAAGATCTACAAAGTGAGTTACAGGGTTTCAGGATAAGTCCTAAGAGGATTTGACTGATCTTATCAGATACAAAAGTTACATCTCTTGTTGTATAGGTCTTATTTATCTTGGTCTTAGCCATCCAGTAGAAAAGTGTACAAACGAGGTATGAAAAGTGAAGTCATATTAATATGCTGAGCTGTGAAAGGTTCAAGTCAACAAATGTGGACATTACCAATCTTGTGGATAACCCACTACTATAATGGACTACTGGACTATATTGGAATATTTTGCTGAATTCATGCACCTACAATATTTGAATGTACCCATTTCTGACAAGACTAAAAAAAAGGAGATATAAATAAAGGACAATTTTCATCTGTATATACAAAGTAGGATAGCTATATAGCTACTTTCTCTTAATTCAATAAGAAGAAAAATTTGTACTAATAGTGTTTGGGCAGATTATCATATCTGCATTTTGTGCTATGAATGACTACTAGAAAGACAACAATATATAATATATTAATTATTGTAACTCTCCTACAAACCTGTTTTGAAGCTGTCTCATTGCAATTTTTTTCTCAATAAAATTAATAGAAATAAAAAATAAAATGTCATATAATTAACTCTGGATTTTATTTCAACATTGGCAACTCCTAAAAAGGAGAGCCAATGTTAAACTCAACCACACATGTTTGCTTAGTTGTATCAAATGGAAAGTAACTTTAAAATTCTTTTATGTTTGGAGAATCAAACATTTTGTTTTGTTGAGGACTTATGAAGTATGGATTATTAAGTTTTAGTACCTATAAAAGTGTTAACTTCTCATTATATCCATTTCTTTTTAAGAAAAGGTGACCAAGTCAACTCCAAATTAATAGAAAAAAACTAGAAATTTTTTCCTAAAATTTGATCCTTCACATTGAACTATTTACACTTCTTTTTGAAATGAAATGACTTTTGGTAAATTACTATCTCAGGGTTATGATTGCAAAACAGACTAATGTTACTAAACTCTTGGACCATTTTTTTAATTTAGCAAATGAGCAAATGTGTTAGAAATACTAGACACACAGGTAGTCCTCTCTGTATTACCTATTCCAATGATAATGATCTATTTATTTCAATATACAAAGTCGCCTATTGAACAATTGCCTTTCTTAATGCTTCCACAGAGTTCTCTTATGTTTTTAGAAATGAAAACTTATAAATCACATTATCATTTGCTCACCATAAAGTGTAAGCAATTGCTTTCAATAATTTTGATTTTCAAGTCAACGAAAATTACAAGGGCCAGCCAAATAGCTCAGTGGATTAAAGATCCTGCAAGCAGGGGCCAAGGGGTTTGATCCCTGGGCCTGCCATGTTGGTGCACGCCTGCAATCCAGGCTCTTGGAAGGCTGTAAACAGGTCAGTCACTATGAGTCTGATCTAGTACTGAGACCCTGAACATCCTGTAGACCCTTCCCTAAAATTCAAAAATTAAAAAGAAAGAAAAAAGAAAATTGCAGAAGTTATGATGAAAATAAGGGAGTAAGAAAAGAAAACACATTTTTAGTCTATGAAAGGAAGATATTTATAATTTTTAAAGTGATATAGAACATTGTTTAAAATAATTATTGGAAATATTGAATGAATGTTAAAATCTTGCATTTAATTCAAATTTTTTTTAAAGATCTGCACAGGACTTTTTTTTTTACCAAATAAAGCCTACCAAATATAGACTATCAATTTAAAATTTAAAGTTATAATCAGCAGTTGATTTTGTGTCAAATTTTTTGTGAATAAAGAATCAGCTCTTCTCCACAGTAATTACTATAGGAAGCACTAAAACATAACAACTCTATCTTTAAATAATTCCTAAAATAGAAATAGTTTTTCTTTTTTACTTGTTGCTTTAAAATATGTAACCAAAAATTGTAGCTCCATGATTCTGTAAAACACAATGAGACCTAAGTATTAGGTATTTAAATAGACACCATAGTTATGAATTACAGTAGTTTAGGTCATGGTGGCCTTAAAATACAAAATGTAAAGACAATACATAAAATATGTCAAAGTATTTTACTATCTTGAAGAGCTTATAAGCAACATCAGAAAATTCCCAGGGACACAAAGATTAGAGACCTACTAATGTGTTCCTGGAAAGATTTGAGACATTTGTGTCTTCAAGTGAGGACATTATTTTAATGCTGATAGGAAAATACAGGAAGAAAAGGAAAAAACTCATATGTTAGACCTAAGGAAGACAAGAAGCACTTTTAAATTGCTGTTAACATTGCCAAGAAACAGAAATTTGCTAACCTTGGAAAATAGCAAGAATGTTGGTATCAGAGTTAGGTGTACACATGTCAATAGAAACCTGAGTTTCTACTTCAGCAGTGAAATCAGAATACCAACAACACTGAGTAATTAAAATGAAAACGGGTTCTGAATTTGTGAACACCGAGTTTTAATGGCATAAGCAAATGTAAGAGAGGACAATTTGTAACATCTAGATTCAGAATTCTCATAAAAAAAGAAACCCTACTGAAGAAAACTTCCCAATACCAAAGTTTGCTTACTATATAATGAAATTAATTAATCAAAGTAAACTAATACCTTTTTCACAAATTTTCCTTTTCAAAAACAATTGGGTTTCTTAATAGAAGCATTTGGCCAAATTTTACTTCAGTTTGCAAACGCTGCAGCAGATGATGGACACTACTGTGGAGGTCTTCCTGAGCCCTATAATGAATAAACTCATGAATCAAGGTAAAAGCATATATGATAAACAAGACCATGATCACTCTAGAGATTAAAGAAAAAGTACAGTGATAATTTGTGAAGAAGAAAGTATAAAATATTTTTAAATAAGTTCTGAAAAGTTTTATTATCAATCTCCTCCACTTATTAAAGCCAAGTGGTCTAGTGCTATGGCTTGTTGCTTTGTTGCAAATCCCACTCTTCTGAAACTTTCTTACTCAAAAGGATGAGTGTTCATCTTGAGATGAGCTGCCTCCTGTTGGATGTAGTCTGATGGGACCATGACACTCAATGAGCCCAGCAGGTGGAGAGCCCAGGGCAGAACTCACCACAGAACAATGAATTAACACTGATAAAATACGTTAGACATAGCCTACCAAGTTATACTTAACTTATAAGCATTTGAAAAATATAAGAAAATAAGCGTATTTAAAGTATTAAAATATAACAAAAAGAAATAATAAGGCAAGATTTCAAAGATTTCACAGTACAAAGTATCTGTTACAATTTGCTTGAATTTTTTATATATGCAGGGTCAAAATAGAATGGAAGTAATTGAAAAAGCAGTGGTAAAAGTATTTTGGAAAATGGACTCCCACAGTAGCAACTGGGAATGCAAAGTGCAGATGTACTTCCAAGATGCTCCAACCTGGGAGATTGTTTCCCTCTCTCTCTCTCTCTCTCTCTCTCTCTCTCTCTCTCTCTCTCTCTCTCTCTCTCTCTGTGTGTGTGTGTGTGTGTGTGTGTGAAGTATTTCAGTAAATGGCAGTGACATATTTTTATTTTGAGAAAGCCAGCATATTGTGACAGTTTTCCTAGAGATGAAACAAAATTTGTCCTGAAATAGATAATTCTTTGAAATTTGTAGGCAGGTGGGGTGAACAACCCTGAGCAAAAACCAAAAGAAGAGTTAATTAATACATCTATGACCAGCACCTGCTGTGTGTACAGCAGAGAAGTGACCAACCTAATTGAAAAATTTCCAGAATTTCCTTTCAAATGATCTGAAATAATATAACTCAATATGAAAATATATTAGGTAAAATGTAATCATGTAAGTATAAGAAATGGAGGAGGAGAATATATTGAGTCATTAGCAAAGAGATAAAAAACTAAGACAAGGAAAATGAACACCAAAACATGAATATTAAAAATAGATTTTTCACTTTACTGGAATAAAATAATTTTGAAAGTGATAATTAAAAGCAAAAACTATAAAATCCTAAGCTTTATTTATTGAGAGAATTCACTGATTAATTAAAATATCTTTCACCTCACTTAGCATTGTTTTCTTTCCTTTAAAACCTTACTCACTGTCAAAGAAAACTGAACAAATGTGCTGTAGCAAAATTAAACAGAAAAGAGGAAGTAAGAGTCCTCCTCCTCCTCACTGCAATTGCAGTGTGCCAGAAGGCTCGCAAGTTAGCAAGAATATTGAAGTGATCCTCGCTGACTGATTGCCGTCTGCACTAGATTCCTCAGATGTGAGGACTGCTTAAGGAGCTTGACGGTTTGAATGTATGGGAGGAACACATGTTGTGACTGCGGAGCTAATGTACACAGCATATTTTATGCATATGTTGATAGCCCTGTGCTAATGAAGTTTACGCAATGTATAAAATGCTCTCACCATTTATAAATTCATTATGTATGCTGCACACCCAAGTGTGGGGGTCAGCAAAGTGAGCGGGGCAAAGGCCCACACTGTCCTGTTCTTCTGCTTGTTGAAGCCAAGTCTCTGAAACATGCTTTAATTTATTTTTAGCTCATTTTCATTTGTCACTTGTGGCAATATAACTGTGTTGAGGTGCTGAGTGAAGCAGTTAATATGATATAACACAATGATTTTTCATATCTGAGGAACTTCGTTAAAAGAATTAGCATAGAATATGTTTAGCGTGAAAGTGATTAAGGCAGTTTAAGAGAATCATGAGGGGATGGATGCTATGTAGCATGATGTAAGGTTAATATTGGTTAGTAGTTAAGAAAACATACTGCATCACTTTACCAGCTATATTTTGTAGTCACCATGATTTTTCCATAAAGTTAAGACATCCTTTCTGCAAATAGTCGTAGCAAAATTCTGGGGAGGATGTTTATCAAAATATCACTGTGTCAAACTCCTACTTTTAATGGTCTAAATGAAAAAGAATAGAAATTGGCAAATTCTATAAAGAAATTCATGCAAGTTATTTAGAATTCTTTATCAGAAATAATTTTGTATTATTGAATAATTCCCCAAATACTTATTGCTAATAAGCATTTTCCATAGGGACTGCTTGCAGCTCCTGAAAAAAAGATGCACTGTATCATCCTCAAGTGTTCTGTGTGGATGTGACAACCAAAGAATCCTTTTTGTCTTTGTCCTCCCTTCATAGGTGAGCCCTTTAAGCTAGAGAGCAGGCCTCTAAGAGAATATTTTCCTTTCAGTAGTGTTTACTGCTTAAGTGAGGATCTATAGTGATGTGTGAAATATACGATATTCAAAGCAACATAGGTAACTTTTCTGTTCTATAAGTATTGTAATTGTTGCTGGGACCAAATTACTGACATAAATATTTTCAAAAAGTGTTTATTTTTCTCATGGTTTGGGGTGTTCAGTCCATATCGTCAGCTGGCTACCAGCAAGAGACACCACTGCACAAGGACAAGGTGAAGGAAAGCTGCTCAGCTGGAGATTTTGGAGGGGCAAAAAGAAAAGCCAGAGAGAAAAGAGCATCCCCACGTTTATACCCCGGTAGCTCAGTTTCCACCAGGGTAATGCACCCCCTCTTCAGCCCCATCCAGTGGCCAGGTCATCCATAGAAGATTATCTCACAGTACAGTCACTGAATCTCTGAAGTCAGTCCATGACATGAACAAGCCAAGTAGTCTTTTATGTTTGTCTTTCATTCTCCAGCATTAGAGTAGAATTTCATTTTAAACACACATTGAGAGTAATTAAAACAGCTGACCAGAATGTAAATGAGCTGTTTACTGTGGAAAACAGTGCAGAAGTTCTTCAAATAATGAATAGAACCACTATATGATCTAGCGATTCTGCTACTGGGTATGTTTCAAAATCAGTTAAATCAGTATATCAAAAAGACACTTTTATTCCCAAATTGATTGTGATACTATTCACAATAGCTAAGAAGGGTAGCAACCAAACGTCCAGCAACTGACAAATGACTAAAGAAAATATAGCACATATGTGTACAGGGATCCTCTTGCTTTATAAAATGAACAAAATCTTGTTATTTGTGACAACTTGACTAGAACTAGAGATTATTAGGTTAAAACTGAAATAAACCAGGTTTAAAAAGATGAAGTACTGAAAGACAAGTACTGATGATCTCACTCATATGTGCAATCTAAAAAGTTGAGAGTAGAATAATTATAATGAAATGCCAGGGAAATGAATGGGGAAAAACATTCTCAATGGGTACTAAATTAGTTAATAAGAGTGTGGAGTTCTGGTGTATTGTTATAAAGTAGCAGTAGTAGTAGTAGGGGAACTATAGATAACAACAATATCATACACTTCAAAATGTTAGAAGATGGAATTTTGAAAGTTTTCACCATAAATCATGTTTGAGGAGATACATATATTTAAAATGCTTTAAACATCACAGTGTATAAAAGTATCAAAACATTACAAGATATCCTCACTGCTGTGCCGAATTTTGTTTTCATGTATAGGTATTAAAAGTAATTGCTGGGTATGATGACATATGCCCATAATTTAAGCAGTCTGGGAGGCTGGGGAAGACCAGACTTAACAGAGGCTTAACAGTATCTTGTCTCAACATTAAAAAAAAATAAAACTATAAAATAAATAATACTAAGGAGTGACATGTCACTACCAAGCTCTAAACGTTGTTTCACAGAATATTACAGGTAGTTCCTTTAGAATTAATTTAAGTATGGTCACTGGATTTAGTGGCCTTAGTTTTGAACTTTTGTAGTTTGAACATTTTGATGTCACATTTTCAACAAAAAGAGAAAGTTTGCTACTGGACAAAGAAAAAATTTTTTCTTCTCCAATTCTAAAGCACAATGGAATCCTGAAGCTCAAACTATTAAGCCAAGTGGACATCAGGGCTGGCCTCCCACATGGCCCCTTCTGACCCAAGGGCTTTGCTTCAGCTCCCAGTCTAATTATACTGAAGTGGACAGTGGCTAGACTCTGCTGTCAACTACCACCTAGCAGCTGCGGGGTCAGGGTTTATTCGCTGGTGCTTACACAACGTAGACATTTGCCAGGATTTTCAGGGATTATTTCAGTTATTCTCCAAAGACTTCATGTTTATTTAATCTTACTCAGCTTCACTGTGTTATTAAAGAAATTCAAGCAAGTTATATAGAATTCCGTATCAGAAATGATTCTGTATTATTGAATAATTCCCTGATATGGTGCGATACTTTTCAAATGATGTCAATAAGAGTCTATTTAAATCACTGAAGAGCAACTGCACAGGCAGCAGCGGTGAAAGCTGTTTGTCACTGTGCTTCACCGGTCGAGCACCCTTTTCTACCTTGTGCAGCTTTCCTGGCGCAGTCTGCCAATAGCCTGGGCAGGCTGTGTCACAGAGCCTGTATTCCTGCAGCCAATCATTTTTCCCTCTGAGTAGGGTCGATGTCAGTGCCAATCTCTAAATGTAAGAAAATGCTACACAGCCAGCTATCCTCTCTATTAGTTATCGCTAACTTAATGTTCACAACTTGATATAATAAAAATATGAACTGGCTCAGCACTGTAAAGTGAGTGTGCTGTTGATGAACATGGAGAATAAATTACTTCACTTATGAAAGAAATAAAGTAAAAATAAAGATGTGCTTAAAAATTACCTAGGTGACATACAAGCATCCTATTTGTAAATTAATTCTGTACTTAATTCTTTATATTTTGGGAAAAATTAATCATGTATATACTAGGAGTTCATTTGCTATACTATTATATTAACTAACATTTTTTAAAAGACTATGATATTTGTTTCTGATTCAGACAACTGAGTCAGTATTTTAAAATTTCTGGTGTAGTTCATTTCATACCTGGCCTGAGATCTTGTGATAGATTCGTTAGGTTCAAGGTTGCCATGGCAACAAGTCATTATTTCCAGAAGTAATTTGACACATCTCAAGATTTTGGCCCTTCTCTATTTCTATATGGTACTACAAAGAAAAAGTGTTAGTTAACTTCAGAAATATTTTCTGTAGAGGCAGCAAGGGAGAACCACAATATTTTGCTTCAAAGCTGCTAGCCCTACAGGAAATTTAATTGAGTTTTTTTTTTTTTAAAGGAAAAATAGTCTATCGGGGTATAAGCTATGCTGACACCACACTTGGTTTTTAATCTTGCAGGCTTTGTGGAAAACTATACAAATGATTAGTTACAGTTTTCAGTTAAAATTAAAAGCAATAAAATATAAGCTTTAAGCCCATTTAAAACTTCATTTTTTTCTTTCTTATATATAATGACAACATAGTACTGTGCTTACTATGCGAAAAGTAGGTTGCAGAGCTTTACTTACAGCACACCACCTAATAATATACCCTCTACTTTAAGGTTTAGAGATATGATTCAGAACATTATCCTATCCCAAATGGAAGATGCACTCATTCTTTTGAGTAATTGTTTTCTAGTTTTCAAATGTCAAGGTTATGTCCGTTACTTAAAGGTTCATGAAATGAGTTATTGGTATCAAAAGAAATGAATACACTATTCCACTGTTTTAGAATTAACTAAATTGAGCCCTTAATTCTGATTGTGGTGGAGCCATTTCTTTTAGATAAATTATATATTTAGACTTAGCAAAGTTAAATACATCTCAGTATTCAATAAATAAGAGAATGAGAATTTTAACAAAGTTCTTTATGATTCAAACAATTATATTCCAGTAGCACTGAATCTTCCAGTAGCACTGAATGTATATACCACTTTATTCACTCTGATTAAGTCATCATGTCCTATGATTCTATGAGAATGGGACCTCAGCAGGCACAGTGTGCAGAATACAGTTTAGAAAAGAGAAAACTTAAAGAAAAAAACAGAAAGATCCTTGAGTAGTGGGCACCAGTGTGGCTCAGTACTCTTCACCAGTCATAAGAGGAAGCCAGGCCCTTGAAAAATCACATTTGCCCAAGAGCAAAGGAAAACGGAGTTCCATCACACAGAGGACTTGTTTTTAAGACAAGATAATTTCGCACATTAATAATTTATGAGGAATAAACATAACTTTTACATTATATTACTGTATGTGTATATATTGGAAAGCTATGTAGGATATAACTTAATATTTATTTTTTTAGTTATGATATGCATCTAATAAGTTTATTCATTGTTAAACACTATGATGTTGGTTCATTAAGTTAATGTATCACTATTATTATTTTTAAATGTATTTAGTACAGAGTTCCAGGGTCTCACTATACAGAATGGACTCACAGTGATCCTGTCCAGTTGGTAGATGGTGTATTACTGGGCTCATCATCCCTATAACTGGATAAACCAATTGTTTTAATAGATTTTTCCTTCTATCTCTCTTCCTTTCTTTGTATTGTGTACGTATACTGTATTGGTCTATCATGGCTCATGATAGACTACTATATATAGTTCATTGTTTTCCTTATTGAAATAGGAGAAGCATGGGTGATATAAACTAATTTCTTTTTATTCTTCCTATTGTTATAAAATATGCATTTTCACCTTTTATATTTAAACTCTTACATAGTCATTTTGTGCATAGTGCATTTTAAAAACTAGTAGTTTTGTAAAAATTTTAATGTAATTACTCTCTTTGAGACTGTGTTCAAATACCATGTACCATAGAAAATGGTAGTTAATGGAAAACAAGTAAGGAATTAGAAAAATGCTTTTAAGCTGCTGAGGTTGTAAGATAAACTTCATCAACAAAACTTAAATTTTATTTTATTTTTCACTACAGTATATATATATTTTTTCTGATAAAGATAACAACATATATGCTTTTCTCAGACAATTACCTATGTCAGAGATAGTCCTTATCAAGGAAATTTAAGTAGGAAAATAATGACTTAACAATGTTAAATGAGTAGAAATTTGACCTTTGAACCTAACATAAATGTATACATCACAGGAATAGAATTTACTAGCCATCTGGCTACTTTAAATTAGTTTTCTAGCTACTTAGCACTCACTCACATTTACATAAATCAGTAGTAAAGAGAGAGGGGTTGATCGTGAAGGATAAAAATATTATTTTAAAATAGAATTTTCTAGTCTACAATGGTATGTCTTTAATAAACACTAATGATAGTTAAGCCATATCTCTACATAAAACTCAAATGTATTTTAGGATGTCTGTGGTTTTTTACTTATAAGTATATTTACTTGAAAAAGGAACAGGAGATAGAGATGTTAGAGGAAGTCAGCTCTACTGGTACATAGGAAGATTCATTATTAATTTTAAGAATAAATGATAGTTTACTGAAATTAACAGTTTTCATATTCTTTTACAAGTCTAGAGCAGCTTAATAGAACTGTGTTTTTCCATCACTGAATGCTGTGTTTTTCCAAGCACTTCCTTGCCTACTGAATAACAGATGCTCCATGCAATCTTGGTAGACAAATTCAACTTTATTACTATTGATAAGATGACATATCTCTATGCCCAAATGCTCCACAATTAAGTTATCCACATCTGAGACCAAATGATAAATACTTTTATGCCATAATCAATTTTCTGATAAAGATGTCAACAAAATTTATGTTGCAGTGATTACCTTAATATCCAGTAACATAACATTCACACAAAAAATTGGTACAGTGAAGCATCCTGAAATTTTGAAGTCATGTATATATGCCATGAAATGACCAGCAATGTAAATTAGCACTAAATTCAAAATACATTTAGAGGCATGTATACATACATAAAACTGAAGCATTATTTAAGTAAGTACTTTATAAAAATAGGCATAAATATTTCCCAAGGATTCACAAAGGATCTGATAAAACAGAATATATCAAATCTGATCTTATGACCATTTGTACTTGCACTGCTGAGAAGCCCTGGAGGTTGGAGAGTGAAAAGGCCATTTGCCAATTCAGCAGGAGAGGAAGAATGCTGTGCACCTAGAACTGGGGCTTTGCAGCTCTCTCCTTCTGTTTACATTTCTCACTTTTTACCCTGGAGATATTAGTTTGGTAATAGCTTCACCAGAGAGGCCTACTTTTCATATAATTCTCTCCTATAAACTGTAAGGGAAATCTGTCTCCTATTCTGGAGTGATTTGTTAGTTATTTGATTTTTCATGTTTATTAATAATTATCTCATGTAGTTGGGTACTTCTGCAATTATTGCATATTTATGATTCTTACCTCTTCTTGAAATTATCACCTAACATGTATGTATGGGCCTTCCTTAACTTTTGATTTTACTTGGTTTGAAGTTCACATGTAAAAATGGAATGCTTACTTTGATTTTTTTCTGGGTTCCTGCTGCATGGAAGATTATTTTCTACCCTTTAACTTTTAGTCTATGTATTTCTCTGAAGTTAAATATGTTTCTTATATACAGTATATTGTTGGATTTTATTTCTTCTTCCATTCTGCCAGTCCTTTTTTCTTTTGTAAGGCGAATTGAGGTGTTATTTACTTTGGTGCTTATAATAGATATGTATTGAGTTGTATTTAACATGATTTTTTCCTGATGTTGGTTCCCTACATTTCCTGAGTTTAATTGCTTGCCCCGCCTGGCTGCTTCTTTCTGTTGTTCATGAAATTTTGGTTATTTTTATCTCTGTGAAGAATATTTTTCAATAATCTTTGCAGGGTTAGTTTGACAATCATGAATTTCTTCAGCTGTTCTTTGTCATGAAAATATCTTATTTCTCCATTGATTTTGAAGGAAGATTTTGAGGTTTCATTAATCTGGATTGCAATTTCATTCCAGACTTGAAATACTTCCCTCCAAGCTCTTCTTGACTTGAAAGTTCGAGTTGAGTAATCTGCTTTAATTCTGATGAACATTCTTTTATATATGGTCTGTTTCTTTTCTGTTCTTGGGCTGAATTTATGGAATCTTGATTGTTTTGTCTTGATATAGTTTTATTTTGAAGTTCTATATCCTTTACTTACTTGTATGCCAAATTCTTCACCCAAGTGTAGGAAGTTTTTGCAAGTATTTCTCTGAAAAGTTTTCTAAATGGTATCTGTACTGTCTCCACCTTTTTCATTTACCCAATCAATCTTATGTTATTCTTGTTAGCATTAACTTGTAGCAATTTGATGGATCTTTAACGGTCTTCTGCTATTTTAAAATACCTTTCTTCTCATGATCACTAGGTGAAATTCTTTCTTCAGCATCTGAAATTCTACCCTCTCCTTCATTCAGTCTGCTATATATACTTTCAGTGGAGGTTATAGCTTTTGGAATTTGTGTTTGGATCTGTTTCATGGATTCTACTGCTGTCATACATTGACCAATTTTTGTATCCATCATTCATCTAAGCATACTTATTCTTTTTTATTTATTTTATTAATTTTATTGAGAAAAATATTGCAATGAGACAGCTTCAAAACAGGTTGGTAACAGTTACAATTAATACATTGTATATTATTGTCTTTGTAGTAGTCATTCATAGCATAGGATGCAGACATGATATCGTATCCACACACTATGTATCCACACACTATCATGGAGAGAAGACATTCTCTCAGGATTTCACAGAGATCAAATTAGTCAATCAATGGTCATGACTCATCCACATGGCTGACACTGATGAAGGATCTACAAAGTGCGGTACAGGATTTCAGGATAAGTCCTGAGGGGACTTGACTGAACTTGTCAGATAATATCTTTGATTTTAATAATGATTTTTTCTGTACCAGACAGATCATTTTCTCCAGTGTCTTCTCCACTTGTTTTTTCCCATTTCTCTTGCTATCATTTGAGAAAATTCTAGTGTTTGTCTTCCCATTTCATCCATCTCATTGTGTTCCAGGCTTCTCCTGCTGGTCTGGAGTTGTATTTTTCCTTCTGCATCTTGTTGTTTTGTATTTTCTCTTTTTTATTTTGCTTTCTATGTTGATGCTTCCCAGTGTCTTATGTTAAATAGCTTTATCACGAGTACTGAGACTTCCCTAGGAGATATCTGTTTTTCAGGGATGTTTCCTTTAAATGTAGGTAGTTCTTTAAAGCTGTCCCATGAATCTACCTTCCTGATTTGTAATGGATGGAAATTTACACCTTGGCTCGTCACCCAATGTTTTGATACTGTGTTATATGGGTGATTATGGCCCCGTACAATTACAGAGTTATCATAAAGGGGAGAAAAACTAATTTTAACATGTATAACATCCTGGAGAAATTAGTATACTTATTAACAACAATAATTATGATAGCCCTTGACCTGTTACTGCTGACCACAGTAGAAAACTCTAAAGCTATACAACATAATCAAATGTGTATCATGTACTTCTATGCACTGGTTTTTCCCCTTTGTGAAATGATTTTACTTTTGCTAGGTATAGGGAGGTTTAAGATGGGTAGAGTATAGGATAAATTGACTAATCAGGTCAAATACAGGAAATCCAAGGCTGGAGATCAGAGGTTGATCACTTCAGCTTTGGAAACTGGAGGATATAGAACGTAAAAAAAAAAAGACATAGAGAACTGGCCAGATAGTTCAGCTGATTAAAGCACCTGCTTAGGCAGATACGGGGAGTGGGGTTTGATCCCTTTTGTGCCAATGCGGCCCCTCCCCTGGGGCACAATGAAAGGGCAATGCAGACTGGGCATGGTGGTATGCACCTATAATCTCAGTGTTTTGGAGACTGAAAATAGGAGGATCACTATGAGTCTAATCTATGTAGTGAGACCCTGTAAGCCCTGTACTAAATACATTTTAAACAAAGAAAGCAGTAGAATGTGAAAGAGTAATCAGAAATTGAAGAGCAATACTTATTCACTTCAAAGCTTCAATTCAAAAAGTAGTTGAGAAAAGAGAGAAAGAGGATCAGTAAAAGAAAATGAATGAAACAGATAAGAAATATAAAGAGTAAATAAAAAAAAACAAAGGCAAACAGATTAGAAAAGAAACAAAGAAGAAGAATATAAGTAGAACAAAGGGAGTGGAGAAAAGAAAAAATCCAAAGCCAAGAATAACCAGGAAATGTGAGGCAAAAGAATTCAACTTGCAACTAAATCGTAATGAGATAGCCAATCAGACATACAAGGGAAAACAAAATTAGTAAAATACTTCTGGTGTTTCCAGTTCTGTAACACTATGCATGTCAGATCCCAAGAATGTGCTGTGTACTCCAGACAAGTTAGCCATGGGAATTTTGCTAGCTCCTTGCTGCTGCTTCATACATTTCCACATTGCCAGTGTCACTAATTACTCTGCATGCCTTGGACTGCATGTCCTGGATGTCCTGAGTTCTGGTTGGCCCACCCAGAAAGGTGTTTATGCATTTACTCACCTATGGCTGGCCTGTCCTAAATCTCCCATGTCTTAATTAAGTCCTTAATCCCATCTGAAACCTGATCATCCACATTCATATCAGTATTCTGATCTTCTAAGTTCACACCAATATTGCTTACATCGTTCTGAACTTTTACTAACCTGTATTTCCTAATCTTTTCAAACTTGAACCACAGAGCCTAGTGTAATGACAGAAATTGCACCATTTTTTCTGGTACCAATTTGCTATATTATTTGCTTTCTTGTTACTGGGGAAAATACCACACCCTACCAAATTAAAAGCAGAGATGTTTACTTGACTAAATGGCTTCACAATCTTCAGTCTATGTTCATCTGTTTCCAAGTTAGAAACAGCGTGGAGAAAGAGCATGTCAGAAAACTACTGAACCCATGGCAGTGAGGCAGCAAACCAGAAACAAGAACACACACATGTAAGTCAGACTCCCCAGTGACCTTCCTCCACAAAAGTCTCACCAGTTTATAACTTGTTCAACAACAAACTCATCAATGGATGAATCCATTACTGAGTATCAGATTTCCTGCTAAGAGCTCCAATTCTGGGTGTAGAAGACTTGGAAGGTCACCTTAAAATGAAAGAACAAGCAATTAGGAAAGTAAAGGGAGGGATACAATTCTCAAAGCAAGAAAAACATTGTCTGCTTTCTTCCTGAAAGTAGGTGACAGTGATAAACTTACATTTGTAGAAATGTACAATTACTTTGTTCAATAATTGTTTGTTTGTTGATAAAAAAAAAGTACTTCACAAACACTGTTCCAGGCATGGAAAATTCAAAGTCAAACAAAATATTCCATTTTGAAGTCCAAGATAGTAAGTGTAACCTGGACTTGGGATGTAAACAAAGTTGTAATTGGAGTCAAAGAAGTCTGAACTTAAATTTTGAGTCTATATGTATTTTCACATTGAGTAAGACACCTTTACCTAGATTTTCAGCATTTTTTTACTGATAAATTAGGTTTTATGATCTCTGGTAAGAGGCTCTATTGGCTTCCCTCAACTAATGTTAGTTTACTTTAAAGCTCAGAATATTTAGTCTTTCTATATGATATTCCTCCAATTAAATTATAATTTCAGAAAAGACTACAATGCCAGAGGTGCAAATAGTTCTTTCAAACAGGCACAACTCTTTCTCACTTCCCATTCTGTTATGTATAACTGAAAGAATTATTTTCCGTCTAACTTCCCATGGCTGGGTGATACATCTGGAGACTGCAGGGAAAGTCTTGGCCTTCTGAAGTGAAGGTCATCTCTTTCATGTTTTCCTTGGTTAGTGCCACTGTGAAAAATCAGAAAGCTCTGACTTAGACCCTAATGTCATTCTGTGCTGGAATCCAGGAAAAATCTACCCTCAGGTGTCTACTTATAAAAAAAGAAACCCATATTTGTTTTATATGTTTCATATAGGTATCTAACAATGCTTTCCTTCTGTTGCTGCTGTAAGCTATTTACCAGCTCTGGTACTCTATATTCTGAATGCTTTTGTTCAAACCTTACAGATGACAAAAAGGGAAGGAATGTGACAGAATTTTGACAATAGTTTTTCTTTTTAAAAATGAAATATGTTTATTGGTACTTTTTAGCTATTCATAGGATCACATTCATCATACAGAATGTGACGTATGTTATTTCTTCTTCTCCACCATTCTTCCACCCCTCCTTTTCTCCTTAGTTACAAAATATTTTTTTCCAGTTTTTGTTGTTTCCCTTTTTTTTTCTTGCTTCATTTCTCCCTCCGCCTCCTTAACACCCTTCCTATTTGCACATGTTTTTTTTTTCCTATTTTACAATATTGTGGTACTTATTTACACATTTGCTTTTTATTTCTTTTGACACTTGTTAATTTTAGAATATTGGATAGAACAAAACTGTCCTTAGTATTCACTCACGTGCTATAAGAAATTGGGAAATTAGAGTCATCTTTGCTTACTTTGCCAATCTTATTATTCTTGAGAAAAAGCAGTGTGACCAAAGTGAATGTTGTTTTCACTCAACCTTGTAATTCATGAAATAAAAATTTGATGACCCTATCACATTTACAAACAGGGCAATGAATTTTTTCCCTGATCTCCTGACAATTGATCATGTACTTCCCCTTTGCACTGACTTTGTTGCAAGGTTTTCTTTAGCAATGATTTACAAGATCCATATTTCAGTATTTCCCTCTTAAATACTTTCAATGTGTGCTTTGGAATTTTCCTCTTGTCCTTACAGGTCACTTATAGGCCACATAGGTTAAATTCTTGGATTTCACATGTGAATTGAAAATATTTCTAGACATGGAGAAAATACCCCCACTCTTCAAGTTTTTCATATGCATATCTCTATATATGCTAATTAATGTTTTTAAGTAAATGATAGTGCAAATTCACAAAAACTCTAAATAAAAATGGCCTGACACTGACAGCTTGAGATCTAGCCAGGCTTAACACTATTCTTACTAATTGCTGCCATTGCAAATTAATGGAAGCCTTTTAAATCTCCTGACAGTGGTTATACAACTTTCCACAGAAAGAACTTTAGGCAAAACATAACAGATGCAATCATTAATATGCAGCTGCATAGGCTTCAAAGCTCTAAGTTTCTGTGAGTCTTTCTCTACCTCATTATTTGCCTCATTGCCAAAATGTATAAATGAGTCTTCCATTCGAGAAAGAATGAAGTGGTTTAGTTTTCATATTTCTTGTCCCTCTCTATTAAAATTTAAAGGGGTAAAAAATGTAATGTATCCTCTTAAAGAATATTCTTGTTTTCACAAAACACATAGTGTAATAAGTACCATCAATTTTATTTCATTTTTAAAACTTTTTTATTGTCTAATGTAGAGCTTAAAATTCTTTTCCTATGATGTAATCTATTCTATTTTTTCATTTAAATGATCAACATTTTCAGCATGAGATCAGTAATATTGTACTGATAAAATGGAATAAAATTCCCAACCTGAAAGACACTGGGGCTGAGTTTCTGTTCTCTAAAACTGAAGAATGAATTTTAAGAACAACAGAGATTAAGAGCTGAATATATTTATTGAGAGAAAGAAAGCTTCTGTCAGAGAGGGACAGAAAGGAACCCAAGTGGGTTGCCCAGGAATCTGCCTTTCTAAGGATTTTTATAGAGCAAAACCATGAGATGAGGGGCCAGAGAGATGGCTCAGTGGAACAACCTCTTGCATGACAAGTGCAAGGGACTGAGTTCAATCCCCAGTTTAGAAAAGCAAAAACAAAAACAAAACAAAGATGAGGTGAGGCAGGTTTAAGGCAGAAAACATAACTCTGAAGGTGGGCATGAGGTAGGACAAAACTATGGTCAACTAATAAGATGGCTACAAGCACAATTGCTCAGGTAAAGTTGACTAAATCTAGGACCAAGTAGGGAAGAGAGTCATGTACCAACAGGGCCTGTATATAAAACAAGGGCTTTTCCTGTGGGGGCCTGGTTAGTGACTCTTCCTGGCTTCCTCAAAATGATTATCAATCCTGGATTCTTGTTTTTAGGGAGGTATGCGTTTGTTTGATCTTTTGACTCGAGTTCTGGCCCACAGCAGCAGTGCCCGTCTCTCACAGTTGCAAAGTATCTTGCTTTCCACCCTGGCTCCTTCTAAAGGCATAGCCCTGTGGAACTGCCTATAATTCTTCTGTCCAACTCAATGGCCTACAACAATGCTGAGTTTATAACAAACAACAAAACAATACAATGGACTTTCTAAGTGATTTTTATTTAACTAGTCATTTTAAATGTGGTATATGTAAACACATATATTTATGTAAATGTGTACATGTGTGTACACATGTGCATATAATTCTGTACACACTTTTTATGTCCATGGGCACTACTCAGCTTTTCTTTGTTGTAATTAGACTTAAAAAAAGCAACTTGAAGGAGTAACAGCTTATTTGGGCTCATGGTTTCAGAGGCCACAGCTTATGATTGCTAGGTTGTGTAGATACAGGGAGAAAAACTGATCTCAGGTGGGCGTCCTCCAAATGATATGGCAAACCTCCAAATGACACAGAGAAAAATGATCTCCCAACCTGATCTGGATGAGTTTGTGTTCTCTTAAATGGACGAATGAATTTTAGGAACAAATGGAGGTTATGAGCATAACATATTTATTGAGGGAAAGATAGCTCCTGTCCAAGAGAGGGACAGAAGGGGGTGCCAAAGGGTTGTTCCCCGGGAAGCTGTCTCTTCCATGGACTTTGATAGTGTAAAACCATATGGGGCTAAGGTGGAGAAAAAGGAAGTCGCTTAAGTGGACAAGAGCTGGGACAAAACTATGGTCAACCAATGGGATTACAAGCACCAGTGCTCAGGAAAAATTGATTAAGTCTGAGACCAAATGGCTAAGGGAGCCACATAGAAAACGTGCATGAATGTAAAACAGGACCTTATCTGGTGGCCTTCAGACAATGATTCTTCTTGAGTAATGAATCCTTGATGCCGGTCTTAAGGCTGTTAGCATTTGTCTGGTCTTTATGTCTGGCTCACAGCAGGAGCATCCATTCTCTCACAATTGTAGGGTGTCTGGTCTTTGTTATCCCCTTCGAGGGCCTGACCCTGAGTAAGTGCCTATAAAATTTCTATCTAATTCAGGCTGCTTGCAACAGTATTACTTTTGGTTCTGTGGCTAGGCAGGCAACATGGCAGGAATGGAATGATGATGCAGAGTGGCGATCTCATTACACCAGCAGTTAGTTTCTAGCACACTGGAAGAACAACTCAATGATCACCTTCTTCCAATGAGAATTCATTTCCTGTAGTTTAAACCACCTCAAAATTGTCCGACTCCCATTGGCATGATTGTGACATGGATTTCAAGTACTATGATGTCTACATGGAGAAGTTAGAAATTTAAATTGGGCTTGCAAAGAGTGTGGTCCTAGAATGTTTTCTTTAAGGGCAGGGAGTTTTTTAGACCAACTGCACCACTGAAAACAAATAAAACTTAAACATCCATGGACATCACTGGATGACTATCAAGGTAGCAATGATCTAAGGACCTAGTGGTGCTGGAGGGAAAGAAGACTCCAAAGCAGCTATTTCAGTCTTCCTCCATGTGCCTAATGTCCATCTGTACAGTCTTCTTATTGGGTCTTCATCCAAAGCATCTAGAGCTCTACAACTTTCAAATAATCTCTGCTATACTAAGTCAGCACCAACATTACTTTTTGTCTTAGTTTTGAAACAGCTTCTAATTTAGCCTTCTTTTGATATTGTCACCCACACTCTATTACACTCTCTTTTCAACATGAAAGTCAGGGTGGTCCTGCAAAGATGATCATAGTACTTACCTGCATGCAGTCCTTCAGAAACATTTAATTTTTCTCAGACAAATGTTGAAGCTTATATAGTAACACTGAATGATTTGACTTAATGTCATCTTTCACCATTATAATAACCATATATGCCTACTGTGATACATAAATGTTAACATTTTACTTTTTTCCCACTAAACTCATTATTCTTCATAATTTATTTACTTTCCTTATGAAATCCTCCTGGACACACCTCTCATTGTTGTACCACGTCTGTCTGAGGAAGCTTTCCTGCCAGCTTGCCATGAGGCTCATTTCTTCTCCTTTGTCAAGTCTTTGTAAAATGTTACAGTCAAGGAGATGTACTGCACAGTACTCTGTCTCTCTTAAGCATTCCTGTAATTCAATCTTCTTTGACTTCCAACATATTACCAAGTACTCTTTGTATTGTGCTCACTGTTTATTGTGTGTCCACTAGAGTGCAAGTTCACAAGTAGAGACAATTTCTGTTTGTTTACAATGTAGCTCAACTTCAATGGAATCCTGAGAAGACAGACCAGTGAGATGACACCAACCCTGAGGAGACTGAGGGGACAATGATGACAAAGGAGAGCTAAGAAGGGCCACAAACATCACAAGCACAAAGATGATGCTGAAACCCAATTAAGCAAAGGCTGAGAAGTTTGATCATCAAGGAGGTCTTGAAAATATTAATCAGATCTTTGTTAGGGGGTTTTAGGAATCTACATTTATATGGACGTGTGTCAGTGGGTTGCTTTAAATTTTGAATTCAAGAGATGATTTAACATTTTAAATATTAATAAGATACACAATTGAGAATAAGAAAAAGAGAAGATGAAAGGAAAGGAGAGGGGAAATAATATAATACATATTTAAAAACATTAGATTGCAATAATTAGGAATGAAGGTTGAGGTCATGAAGATACTGTTAATGATATCTCATGTCTTGGGTGAAATCAAGCACAAAGTAAAAGGTAAACTGAGAAACAGCTCTTTGCTCATAAGAAGATAGGATAATTATTCAATATAGCTATTCAAGACTTCAAAGGAAATGGAGAAAATTTACATCAGATTGTTTCTATTTTCTCTATATCAGGTGAAAAATTAATATTTTAAATGAGAGGTAAGTGGGTAGGACAATATTTGAGAACAATCAAAAAAGTTCAGGCATTAAATAAGAATAAATGGTTTAGCAGGGTGTGGTGATGTACTATCTAACTCCTGCACTTGGGAGTCTCAGGCAGGGGGATGCCTGAGAGGTAGAGACCAATCTGGACTACAAAAGTGAACTCAAGACCAGGTCAGCCTGAACTACATCATGAGACTCTGTCTGGAAAAACAAGGAAAATTGCTTTAATGTATGGAATACACAACACACACACACACACACACACAACATCATTAACAACAACAAAAGAAACAACTGGCAGACTGTTGTAGAAGTTTCCTAGTCCCTCCTTCCTGTGTGGACTGCGAAACTTGCTGCCAGCCTGCAGAATTCTCTGTCTAGAGGAAGGCAAAAGGTTGAGTCCTTGTACATGAATGTACCCTATGTGGCTTCATTTATCCCCACTATTGCAATAGATTTGTTTTTTTTGAAACTTCCTTCAATGACAATTCCAGTTCCACACACAGGTGACAGTTCCTGCAGCAGCCCAATGGGCTGGTTTACTATTTTCTAAAGTTCTCTGTCTATGTTTTGTTTGATCTACAATTCTCTTACTTAGGTTGATTTTGGCATCAGGTGTATGTGCCCCACCCCACTTTATTCTCATGACCTGTGCTTTTAATCCATTTTCTCAAAATAGCTTTAATGTATTTCCTCCTTGGTTCAGTTGTATTGCATCTCCTCCCATATGAATATTTTTAAGGCTTTTTTGTGTCTTGGACTATAGGTAAGATATAACTTTATGTATATTAACATTTAAATGAATTCATATGGATGTAAGAAAATAAAGCTCTAGACAGAATGGCCCACAAGAGGCCAAATAAGAGTTTTTGGATAAGTTAACAGAGTAAAAGCTGCTAACAGGTGTCCTAGAGCAGTTTTAAGAGATGAAATCAATTTTTTTTTCTCTGAAAGAAATATTCTTAGGAGAGTTGCAGATTGAACATCCAGATTGGAGATTAAAAGTCATTTACTTGGAAAATTCAGCAAACATTTATGGAAATTAATGAAACTAACAGTAAAATCTTTGGCTCAAGACTCAGGACAGGGGCTTACAGCTCACAACTGAGAGGAAGAAACCAGGTTTTCATCAGTAAGAGCAGGCTTTTTCTTTTCTCCACTTCACCTTTCTTTTTTTAGTACAGGGTCTACAGGGTCACTATGTAAATCAGATTTGTAGTGATCCTCTTGTTTACAGTCTCCCAAGTGCTGGGATTACTGGGCCAATATGCCCAGTCCCAGCAGCAGTCTGAGCATTCCTGGGGGGCAAGGCCAGCATGTAGGCATGGGGATTGAACCCCTGCATCTGCCTAAGCAGGCACTTTAATCTGCTGAGCTATTTGATCAACCCTTCCACTTAACCTCTTAATACCTTCTGAAGTCTATTCTTTTCTGAAGCCAGAAGGTGGTTGTTATGTAGCACATAAAGGTACCCAATACACATGATGGAAAGGGATCTGGCGGGGCTGTAGCATCATAGCTTATACTACTTCTATGATGATTTGACAACCATAAGGCCTTTCCTTTTATCATCAAGTATGAACTGGATGCATTTTATTTACTTCTTGTTCTTTTGTCTGATGTTCAATCATGGAATGGGAAAGGGTCTTTTTCCTGACAGTAGAATTGACACTGGAGAGAGGTTTGGCAGGATTAATATCTTCCTTGTATGGTACTGTTCTTGAGTGCCCCAAAAGCTCCAAGGCTGACTCTTTGTTAAAGGAAACAGTCAGAGTGTCAGTGAATATGAACTGCCTCTATTCTACTTTCCCGAGATTAGGTAAGCAAATATGCATGGATATTAAAACATGAGTAGTGAGCGAGAGATGGTAAACAAGTACATGAAGGGGAGACTGACAGGCAGTTGCCATCAGCCTGGTAACAGGCTGTGAAGTGTGTAGTGTTACGCCAATGAGCACAGGAAAAGGCATGTTCTAGACAGGAGAAAGGGAAAGCAGAGAAAGAGACCAAGGTACAGGAGGACCTGAGACTTCAGGGGAAATCTTCTTGACTTTCTGAAAATGTGATGAATTAGTGAATCTCAGTATTAAAGTGGACATAGTGAATTTTTAAAAATATAATGCTTCAGCATCTATGAACTCTTTTTTCATTCATAATAAAGACTTAGGTCTTTATTATCACTTTTCCTAAGCTGCGTTTTAAAGTGTTAGGTTTGCACACCAAGTAATTTTGTATTTCTCATGCTTTGGTAGAAAGAGTATCACAAAAATACAAATTTTTAAGATGGCTTCAAAATTGGAAAAAAATAGTGAATATGTAATGGAATATATTAAGATGGTTAATCAGCTAAAAAATTCATCCTTACTGAATCTCAAAAAATGAATGTGGAAAATGAATTCATTTTCTATTAACAAATTAATTATTTAAAACAATTAAATTTGAGAAATACATATTAGGAGAAAATAGCTTCTTAAAGCCAAAGACCACCAGGAACATACCTATAATTGAACAAGTTATGTTTATTATATTTTGCACAATAAGAATACACATGTCTTCAAACCTGTGGGATATTTTAGTAATGATGTTATTGAAAAATTCAGATTCAAGCTGGTTATGTAATTTAGGGGAGGTTTGATGAATGAATTTTGCTTTACATTGCATGCCATGGGGAGCAAGGTACATCCTATGATTGTGTATATTAATAAACAGAACAAGATATAAGGCAGTGTTTGATAGATAAGTAACAATTACTCAAAAATCCAGGTGGGAGATACCTCAGTGATTTCTTTGAAGTTATTTTTGCCTGACTTTAACATTGAGGTTAACATATCACTTAAATATACCATTTAGAAAATATATGATGTCATTTATATATCATGTAAATAATGTCATTTAAATACTGTGCAAATAATATATCATTTAAATAATAAAATGCTAACAAATTTATATAAAATTATATGTTCTAGTATCTATCCTCTCAAATATATTGAGGAATTCTGAGGTTTTAACTTATGTTCTTTGTAATCAGAATTTCAGGTCTGCTTCTGTTCATCTTGCTTTGATTCTAGTTGATTTGTGATAAGAGATACTGGTGATAAGTACCAGGCTTAAGTTTTTTTGGTTTTGTTTTTCCTATAGTTTAGTACAAGGTCTTCAGGATCTCACTATGTAGGCAGGACTCATAGAGATCCGTCTGTGTTCATCTTTCCACAACCTGAGATTACAGATGCCCAGTCTCAGTCTCAGGGTGCCCTGGAGCCGAGGCTGGCACGGCAGGTTCCTGTGTCTGCCTAAACAGGCGCTTTAATCTGCTGTGCTATTTGGCCGGCCCAAAGTACCTGGCTTAGAAGATTAACTAGAATGTCTTTTCTAAATTTCCATCATTTTCTGAGTCTCACATGGTAACTCAGAAGACCTGGATCTCAAAGCTACTCCTAGTGTTTCCTTTCTTGACGTTAGAGAAGAATTCAGGCCTGAATCTCTACCCCCTCTCCAGAAAAGAGCTTTTCACATCTCTCCAGCTACTTGTTTGTATTTATATTGGGGATTTAACCTTGTTCTTTCACATTGAGCTATATCCATAGTGCTTTTCAGAATTTTTAATTTTTTCTTTTCACTTTATGTATTTGGTAGAGTCTCACTATGCAGCTTGGACTCATAGTAATCCTGTTTTTCAGCCGCCCCATTGCTAGGATTGCAGACGGACACCTCCATGCCCTGACTCAGTCCCCAGCTCAGAGGGCCCATGGGCCGGCCAGCGCAGCATGAGGGACCAGGGATCAAAACCCGGTTCCTGAGTTTGGCAAAGTACCATGGTTTTCAATTTTGAGGAAAGGTCTCTTAGAGTTTCTAAACTGCCTCAGCTATCTTTAAACGTCTGCTTCTCCTACCTAACCTCACGGGAGTGCTGAGGTTGCAGGTGTGTGACATTATGGGAGGCTCAGGGATCTGTTGACTGTCATTGTTTTACAAACAATTGCGCATAAGCTGGTTGTCTTAATGTACCATCTCCAAATCTAGCGATGTCGATTTTAAAGTGGGGACTGATAGAATCTCAGATGGCCTGGGGGGAATAAAGCTAAAATTGTTCTGAAATCCTCTATGGAAAAGTTCACTTAAAAAATCAATACAATTTCTCATGCCTGATATCCCAACCTAGATTCTCTGGTATTCTTTCTTGTCCAGATAATTTAGATTGAATTACTTTGTACTTAGAGGAAAAGCTCTTAATATTCAATGCTGATAAAATGCCAAATGCCACAATTGCTAGACATGTATTCATTAAATGGTTTTCAAAAAGGAATGTCATTTACCCAGTGAAATTAAATGAATGTCAAATAAATAGTGTCACATGTAGTTATGATTCATGAGACCTACAAAGTATTTATTTTGTAGTTCACTCTACCTACCAGCAGTTAATTATTTAAGTTGTGTTTATAGAATGCAAATAATATTTCATGAATTCCTGTAGTCTTTGTTAGAAATAACAAGCGTCTGAAAAATAATTGCTGTTGATTACATTTTGTAAGAGATTTGTGAATATTATATGAAACATTATTTTGGATGTGAGTATATGTCTCATTCATATTCCTTATTGATTTGAGAAATTAAAATTAAACATTGTTTTAGGGAATCTTCTTTAGAATAATGAAGTGTAACAAATAATTTCATTGTAAGATTTGATGCAAGTCCTGGCAAGATAACTCAGCAGACTAAGTGACTGTTTAGGCAAGCACAGGGACTTGGGTTAGATCCCTGGCACCACAGGTCATGCTGGCCCCACGCCTGGGCACACTAAGAGGGGCCAACAAGCCCCGGCAGGGTGGTGCATGCCTACAATTCCAGCACTAGGGAGTTTGAAAATGGGAGGATTAGTATGAGTCCAAGCTGAATACTGAGATCTTGTACCAAATACATTAAAAAAAAAGAAAAAATATTTAATGGCATGGTCTTTTCCAGGGAGATAGATGATGGAAATGCCTGGCATGTTGATTAAGTGAGGTCGCCTGCAGTTGCTAGTACAGAAAAAAAAAAGTGCCTGTTATTGTGATCAGTTGACTTCAGAGTCTCAACCCAGTTAAAGCTGTAGTACACTTGATGTTTTTACAGATAAAAATATCCCCAGTGTGCTGTGCCGGCCCCACCCCCAGTGCACTCTGAGATGGAGATTGAGACTGGGCATGGTGACGAGTGTCTATAATCCCGGAGTTTGGG